>WMED01025218.1:0-11064 GCA_019650415.1 Pipa parva | reverse complement strand
CTGAAACCCCACTGAGCCTCCCGTTACACTCTGAAACCCCACTGAGCCTCCCGTTAAACTGAAACCTAATATACAGATTAATCAGTTTGAGTTATTAAGAGACTGGAGATAACTGACTAGCATCTATCTATACTGCATTATATTCCTTTTTTATGCTATTCTATTACTATGCAAAAGTAATGTATTTATATTTAAAAAGGATTATAAGCTCTACAAGGAAGGGACCGCCATCTTTGATTAGGTGTTGGCTGGCATTTTAGTATGAGAAATCTTCATGATTCTATGCTATAGAACTCAATTTGTGTAAAAAAAAAAAAAAAAAAGATGTACACAACTGATCGGAATTAAATGGAAGCTGTGGGGTTATCTATTCCTCAGGAGACAACCAAGGAGTGCACGATGTACAACTTTACTAAAGGAGCGCTTTGTGCAGGGGTTGTACTAGACTGCTCTTGTCTTGATTCAGGAATCATGTTAAAATTGCTCAACAAAACCTTGAACAGGATCCAGGCTGCTTTGTTTTCTCATCATCTTATCAAGCCAAGCTCTGGCAAGGGGTGTAACACATGTACATCAATTCTAATAAAATACATACCTACAATAATACAGGGAGGAATTGGGAATTCCACAAAATCACATGTATAGCCCTACTTCATTTATCAACAAGGTCTACTTTTTGACTTTCCTAAATAAAGTAAGGACCGACCACAAGTTATTCATTAAAGTGTGAACAGTCATGTAGCTGTGTGAATTTGCATCTATTTGTCACTTCTCCAACTCTCTAATTCATCAAACTTTGCAATGTGAATTCATGTCAAGTTTCACACCTATTAACAAAGTGTTAGAGTGCACTGGAGTGGCGAATTTGGCAAGATGTGCTGCTCCAAAAGAAAGTGAAGTTTGGTGTAAGGCGACTGTACGCTTAAAAAAACCAAAACAAAACAAGAAACATATAGAATGATCAAGTGATAGCTTGAACTAGGAATAGTGTAGCATATAGGGTAAACAACACTTGTGATGTAGGCGACTTTAATATGGCAGCTGTAGTTGTGATCAAAATGTGACAAAGTCTTAGCATACTCATTTCTACAAAACAGTAGAGAACTATTTTAAGATGAACATGTCTCATGCCTGCTGTGCTATGGAGTTATGCAGTGGTTCTCAGACCCGTACTCAGGCCTCGCTAGTGGTTCATGTTTTTTGGATATCCAGGCAGTAGCACAGCTGGGTCATTAAAGTGTTTTAATAAATTCTGCGTTACCTGTGCTGTTGGGAGGATATCCACTAAACGTGCACTATTGGTGAGGTCATGGGGAGGGATAAAAAATCACTCGATTTACAAAATGCTTGAAGTGTTCTTGCATTTTGCATTAAGGATTTATCTGAAACTACCATCCCAAACAACAAAAATATGAGGCTAATACTTCTTGTTTCACTATTAAATACAGTATATTCAGGATAAAGTACTGCTTTTTGTTATTTATAAGCCTATTTAGACATACCAAGGGGTTCATGACCACATAAAAGCATGAGGCCGCAGGCAGAGTGCTTTTATACAGGCCATGGAACTCCGAGGTGACAGAGAAGATAAAGCAACATGTTCCGAATTATGTTTTTAAACAGGAAATGGGAGCGATGGTTGCTTTAAGTTATAATCGTACAGTTGTGATGTCAGAACTAACTGATGATAATGTTATAGCTTACAATAAGTTTCATGCATTTCCTGTGTGTACTGTGTATTATAAATTATGGAAGCATTGCAAAAGCAGGGTAACATAACTAACACATGCATTTTCTCTCATGCTGCTAATTCACAAAACATGGTTGCTGTTCATGAACAAAAGGTTGTTGGCTTTATAGGTATGTTTGTCACTAGTTGTACAGCTCATTGATGGACTCTAAATTCATCTTTATACACAATGCTATTTGGGGTCTCTTTTAATTTTTGCAATGATAAACAGAATCTTTCAGGAATAAATACATTTGTCCTGATTATAACACAATTATATTCTTAACAGAACTTAAGAATTGAATTTGCTTTAGCAACTTAGAGGACATGCTATATTTGTGTGTAGTTCATGGACAAAGATCCAGTCTGATAAGTTTTACCAAAAGATCTGAATACGCCTTAGTAATTCCAAATTAAAAATATAGTGTAGCATGGGGTGGTGCCTCTCTAATTAAGGGTGTGTATGGACGTATTTAGATAAATTTGGCATTAAAGCTGGCGTATTTAGATAAAGCTGACCTTGAAATCCAACAAGCATGAGAAAATTAGCAGCTACAAAGTCTAAATCTGTCAGTGTAAAGGATTGCTAAGTGTATTTAATTGCTTTCTCATTTCAAACCCTAAAATACCATGTGCTACCATTTAAATACTTGATTTAGGTCTTTAACCCAATTTAGGGATCCCGTGTGGATAATAATTAAAATGTAAAATTCTACTCCTGTAAAAGTATTTTTCTTTTCTAGCTACTTTGAATACAGTTACATAGAACAAAAAATAGCTATTTAGATAATTTAACACCACACAGCACCTGTAAAAATGTTATCTGAAGTTAAATTCCTGATTTCTTTTTCTGTTGCGTTTTCTTTTTGCTGGTTTCAGCCATCTCTTAAAAACTGGCCTATGTATTATGTCAATTTCCATAGAAAGAAATGTAAATGCTGATGGGTTTATTTTAGATGCAAGATGGCTTCAGCAATCAGAAGAGAAAACAAGCCATCATGAACCAGGAATGTAAAGTTTAAAGATGAGAGTACTATGTATGGAACTATGAGAGGACTTGTAAGGAACCTTGCCAATTGTTTTCTGGCGTTACTGATGCTTAAAACTGCAACAGAAATTAAATCATTTTCTATAAAACAAATGTGTTTCTGCAACTATTGTTGGTCAAGGTGTATCCCCTTCAAAAATATGTATCTAGAAGGAATGTCCACAAATATAGAATAAATAGGTTTAACATTTTTATTGTATTTTTTTCACTCTGTATTATGGGAATGTCTAACAGAGACTGACACAGAGATCAGTTAAATGCAGTACAAATGTAGTGACTGCAATCAGTAAGGTAAAAGCGTGTTTTGGTAAAGAGCAGTGTTAATTATCCTGTGCCTGCTATTAGCGGTAAGCGTGGAACTCTGGGTAATTCCTTAACAGAACCAATTGGAACATGCCATCCACTTTTGAAATTGGCTATTGTAAGCCACAACTGCAGTTCCTATTTACTGATCATAAAATGGTAGAAGTGAAAATCTGTTTCAGTAACAAACATTGGTGCTCTATCCTACTGGCCAAGGGGAGTTTAGTTTAACTGTAATACAACAAAAAAAAAACAAATGTACAGTAGTAGTAAGCAGAGATTTTCATTTAGGGGGCAAGTGAGTAAAGATCTTCTCAAAATTTGTCTTGCTACTATGCAGCTGTTCCTTTTAGGATTTTGACAAACACAGCAACTACTTAAAGTGAGTCCAATGCTGAGCAATGCCCTGTACCATTGTACCACTCAGAACGCTACCAATGCTTCCATGTCAGTGTAACACAGCACTGGACTTTGGCACTGCATTAATCACAAACACATAGGAGAGGAGTGCTCTGAGTAGTGCAGGGCACTGTTTGGTGTCAGTCTCACTTTAAGAGGAATTAGATTTACAATTACATTCCTCCTCGACCTTTGGTTTCTGTTTGAATACATCTTTGTGACATTAAATTTCAGAATATCAGTGCCAAACAGCTATAGAAGTGTAAAACCTACTGAAATATCTTGATAGCACTTGACCCATGATTTGTATAATTTTACTTTAGCCATTATAACATTATGTCGACTAATTATTTAAGATACTACTTCTGCTTATTTTAGCGAAGGAACTAAATTGCTATTGCAGCATTATAGTAGTGGTGCATGCCTTACTTCCCGTTTGAAACTAGAGAGGCATTACCAGAAAACCTTTAAACTGTGCCTTAAAACACAGTATACAGCGTATTTCTGTATTGTAAATGCAATTAAATTAATTCGGAAGCCTTAACAATAGATACAAGGAAATTTAAAAAATGTAACAAACAGCCATTTAATTAGGTATACTAGATGAATTTTTTTTTTTTCCCCTGCGGTTAAAATACTGTGTGGTTTTAACTTGATTTATTGTTAAGGTACAGGCTACTTCTGTATGGCCAAACAAATCTGCATTAATGTCACGTAATATCTAAATTGACGTTTCTTTATCATAGGAGAAGATAGCAGGACAAAGACAATGAAGAATGAGGACATCTTTTATTTGGATTATTTAAGTAAAAAAAGTTAATTAAAAAACAAAGTAAATAACACAGAAATGATAAACTGGATCCCTATTTGAGTTATGTTTTTACATCTCCCCTGAGTGTAGACACTGGTTGATTTATTCCTTATAAAACCAAAGGAAACCATTTTAGTCAGTTTTAAATTCATTTATTAAAAACAGATGCATTCTTTTTTTCCTCATATTTGTAAAGAGTTAATACATTTAGCTGACACTGGTACCTATGGCTAAACAGCCTATTTAATCTTTAGCAGCCTCTGCCAATTATAGGGGTACAGGGAAATAAACTCATGCCCCACTAGCCTAATCTTTTAGGAATGACTTTTCCATGCAGACACATATTACAACTCCACAAAATGAAATTAGAGCAAACAGCTTGGAGTGTTCAGGTCTTCTGTTCTGGGTCCTCTACTGCAGGTGGTTCCTCCACAGTCCCACTATTGCTCTCAGACCCAGTATTACTGTCACTTGTTCCTTCATCTAGGGTACTATCCACTGCCTCCTGCCCACTTTCTTTGTCTTCAGGTGTTGATGTTCCCTCTTCCCCATTTTGCTGGCTCTCACTAGTCTCCTCCGGTGGTGGCAGGGAAGGGTTGTCTTCTGGAAGAGCGTCAGCGTGGTTACATTCTGTATTTAAATAGACAGTTTTAGCTTTAGCTGCAAATCATTGTGAACCATTTTCAAGGGATATTATTACAGAAAAGATTTAGAATTTTAAACAATCGATATTGTACTTAAAGCAGATAGGACTGAAAAAAGTTATAGTACATGTTGTATAGGGGATGATTTGCCTTCTCCTTTAATAACACAGCAGTCCTACCCTGAATCATGACTGAGATAACAAGAGCGCCAGAAGTCTAACACTCAAAATGGCACTGGCACAGTTTTCCTTGTCACGGTGTCCAGGAACAGTAATCCCTATTTCTCACTGTATACTGAGCTGCGTATGCCCCTCTTCCCTTTATGAATCCATTCACAAAAAGATGTCTTATGGAGGGGTCTGACCTTTACAAATAGACTAATATACTTCTGTGTGTGAAAGTGAAGCAGAAAAATGGCAACCAATAAAAGGTGTAGACCTACAGTATGGATTTAAACTATACTGTACATAGATGCTTGTTGTAAAGATGTGAAAACTCCAGGTCAAAGTACAGTATGGAAAGGAATATAGAAATAAGCACAAACCTGTCTCCATAGGAGCCTCTTCCTCTTCAGTTTTCTCCTCTGCTTTTGTTGGCTCCTGTTCTTCCTCCGCAGGCGCTGTAGTTTGTTCAGGCTCTGCTTGTTCCGCGGCCTCTTTCTCCCTCTCCTCCTGACGTTTTCGTGCCAGTTCTTCGGCCTGGGCAATCTCTGCCGCAATCTTATCCATATCCACTTCCACCTTTAAATTGCAGAGCTTGCCAAAAAAAACATATCTTCATGTTAAATTGTGTAATACGAAATAACTCACAACAGTGTCATTTCACACATCAGAGTCATATATAACCCATAAAAGGATAGTTAAAGCACTTTAACACACATGAGCAAGTCTTTGCTAATTTGTTGTAAGAATTCATAATACAATAGAACTAGGGCTAGTAAGCATTAAGTAGTATTTAGGGGGGAATTCAGCATGCAGCGAAGTGAGCTCCGAAGGCTTCGGCTCACTTCGCAAATGGTATTATGCGCTCGCTGATGTCCTGCGTGCAGACATCAGCATGCGCATTAAAGGGTTTCCCGTCTTGGCGAGACCAAAAGAGTTGCCTCGCCAAGACGGGAATCCCTTTAATGCACATGCTGATGTCCGCGTGCAGGACATCAGCATGCGCATAATACCATTTGCGAAGTGAGCTGAAGGCTTCGGAGCTCACTTCGCTGCTTACCGAATTCCCCCCTTAGTCTACTACCATCTCCTCAACTGGACAGGAGGAAGGAACTTTTGCCATTTCCTTTTCTTGTATAAAGATAATCCCCAAAAGAGGACAATATTTTTATCACTTCATAAAATAGGATACATTTACTGAGCTGAAGCACAATATTAAACCAGCATATGTTTCTCATTGATAAATATTAGAATAAAGTTGCTAAATCTTCAAAACCTACAAATGTTGACTTGTTTTTACATTAGATACAGCCTTGCTCTAAAAGAATTGAAACATTAACACGTGAATAATTACCCTTTTCAGCTCACTGTTAAATGACTCTGTGCTTTCCAAGAACTTGCGCTTTTTCTCCTGGTGACGATCCTCTATCTGCAGTAATTCAGCCTCCAATTTTCTCTGCGGGGCAAATGTCATTAAGATTGTGACTGCAAACATCTTCTTGCATAGTTAATACTATATAATATAATAATATACAATACTTTTTTTCAGAGGTCGTGTAAATGTGCTTTTGTTTTATTGCCATATGAACAGTCACTCCCTTTATGAAGTATTGTACTTAGATGGTTTTAGAGTTCTTTCTAACTTTACAATAGCTGCACTGTGTAATAGGATCAATCGTTTCACTGCATCATCACTAAACTGGTGCTCCTTTCCATATCTAAAGTAATATGGATATTTAATCCTATTTAAGGCCATCTTCACTCTGTGTATCGCTTTTCCACCCATAATACAATAATGGAAAGTTAGCCCAATAATTGCTGGGAAATAGAGATTATATAATGCAAAGAATCTAAAGCCTTTGTCTGCACAGTAGCATAAATACATTAACAGGATTACACAAAAATGATAATTCAGTAAAAAGTCAGTCTATTTTATCATATAATATTCAAGTTTCTGATTTTCATGGATGCATAACTTGGATTGAAAGAGAACTGATAATTCCACAAATCAACTGTGTTGCCAAAATGCTTCAAACTAGTTTACTTCAATTAGATAAACAAACACTTATCCCACCCTCATTGAAGATGCAAAATGCACAGAGGTTATAAAAATAAATCTGGTTTAGAACTTGCTAATTATGTTAACTATGTATGGGAAGAAACTGTGACTGTATAAAATAAGGGAACATCTGAAACATGAGGCTAGGGTGTGACTGGCTTGTATGTGACTAACCAAAAATTTGGGAGAGGCAGGTATCAGCCCCACCTTCAAGTCCAAACCTGCTCCTGCTATTAGGAGTGGGGACACTGGTTTAACGACTCAACAAAAGCCAATAAAACTTTATTTTTTTAAAGGGGGTAGCGTGGTCTTGGGTAACTTTGTGTAGATGCAATTTACTTTACAGTAATATTTAGTATAGCCTTTACAAGTGTAATGGTTTTTTTCCATTAAACTATATATGAATATAGTACTAAACCTTATTTTTAAAAGGTAGATAAAATTTCAGTAGGGAAACCAATATAAAAGACATTTTCCTACCTGATGCACCATAAGAGACTGAACTTGTCTTTTGAGAACCTGCATCCGGGCCGTTGTAACCACAGAACGGACATCGGGCACCACACTTTCACTGAGGATTTCACTGATTAGCCTGTGATTCCTTTGAAATCGGGCAGCTGCTGTGTGCTTCATTGAAAAGCCATCGTCATAATCTGAAAGGCATAAGGAGAGTTTAAAAAAAAAAAAAAAAAAAACTATGAAGAAAAGATTTCTCAGGCAACAGAAAAGGAACTGTTACATGTTAATGAAATGGAACCTTATCACTCCCCAAATAATTCTGCATGTGTTTCCCCAACAATGGCTGCACAATTTAGCCCTCCTTGTGGCCTGTTTATATAGGAATGTAATAGAAAGAAATACCTGTGTACTGCCTTGTATTGACTATTAAAGGGGGTTTTTCAACATGAAATGAATTTTCGCAATGTTGTAGGGAGTGGCAAATTTTTTTGCGCTTATGTTCTTGAAGTTTTAGAATTATTATAGTTTATTTGATTTTCTGTTTTTTTTTTTTTTATCAAAGGTTAAGGTGGGTCGTCAACATATAAATTCAAGGCTTGAATTTTATTTAGAATTCTTTTTTAAATTTAAGCCTAGAAAAACAAGGACATTTTAATGTAAACATAATCTATTTATTATATTATAGAATTTAAAAGCTACAAAAAAAGTATACAAATGATTTCCCAGCTCCCTGTATCCCAATAACCGCTGACATGCTGAAAGTTGTGGGTCAGTATTAGCTGGACGACAGTAAAGTGATGATTACATGCTTTACATTTAAAGAAAAGATATAAATTCATTATAATACACTGTACACAGGGAGTGTATGGAACTTCCTGTGAATTCTAACCTTATGGACAAACAATTCTGATGTCAGCACTAGCCATTTATAATTTAAAGTGCCATCACCCCACTTTCCTCTTTAAAAACATGGCGATGCTACACATTATCCTAGTCAATTTTCCTTACTGTTTCTTACAATCCCTCCAACTGCCACTATACTCTTCCAGTGAGTAAATACTTGACAGTAAATCATGGGATTTGTAGTCATTCATCTTTAGAAACATTACAGGGCTGCAAAAGATCATCTGCGAACTGCAGCACATAGTTTTAAATGAAACAAAATAAGATCAGCTGGTTCTTGAATGCACTTTTGTGAGACATGGCATCATGAGAATTGCAGTCTTTCTGAACAAGGTACAGTATAATGCTATTATGCTTAACAACTTTAAACAAAAAGTATTCCATTGACACAATGGCACAGGGAAAAGTTGAAACTAGAAAATAAATGAGAAAAGTTGTTTTAGCAACAATGCTTATCAAGTGGGAACACTGGATTCAATGTATAAATATATTTTATTCCGTTTTCCAAAACTGTTTTGTGCATTATAAAGGGTAATGCTGTCCCTTCTGTAATTTAGGTTATTTGCATAAACCTTGATTAAAAAATAGAGAACACTATTCTCTATAGAACCAAGGTTTGCTTTTAATTTAACTAGCTATAAATCAGTAAAATATTGGTACTTTTAGTTATGAAAATTATTTGCTTTTCAAGAATTTGCTTTGTATGTCACTGCCAACACATCTCTAGTCTGAATAAGCTAAGGTCTAGGGGCCTTACACATTCTCTCCCTGCTTGGAGTTTATTAATGATTTAGATGCAAGCTTGGAGTTCACCCCAAAATCTCAGATGTAGCAATGCATTATGCACGCTGAGATAGTTATTATTTCTTATTATTTGTACACAAATGAAAATATACACCACACCTTTAGGAATAAAACTAAAATGTTTGCAGTAGGTTCTGTTCAAACGTCCTGTTTAGAGACAATAATAAACATTGTTGACAGCAGCTAGTCTATGGTTGATGGAGTTCGAAAACTAAAGGAGACCTTTTTGTAATTTGAAAAAAAAAAAAAAAACATTAGAAAGGTAAAAATACTATCTGGGGGAGGCATTAGAACAAGCACAAACCATGTTTAAGGCATATTAGGACTTAAAAAAAAAATTATTCCTTAAACACACTATATGGTGCTTGTATACTACCAACTCAGCAGTCCCATCTTACTTTATGACTAAGATACAGGTTATCTTAATAAAAAGAAGATCTAGCTGCACAGCTTGCTAAAGGATATAGTGCAGTATCAGCACTTTAGTATCAGTGCTTCAGGTAAGACACTTGTGTAACACCACAAGGGCAATGACAGACAAAGTGTTTAACGCCGATGTCAAAATTCTGACATGTTATTAAGCCGCACCCATTAAGCTGACTTGTGAATTTACGCAAATCTATACCCTCTGTAAATACATTGTCTGTTAAGGGCAATGTCACACCATGCAGTCTGACATACTCTTTCTTCTGTGTGCGGCATCCACTAGTAAATGCCTGCAATCAACCTGCCCTATTTACAATTTACAGGTAAGTAAATAAGGGTTCGGGATAGGTACCTTTTTCCATTTGTGCTTGCCAGCAGGCACTTTCCGTGTAGTGGGCTGACATTTTACAACACCAAATGCAAAAACACCTTGATCCATTATCCTGTGGTAAAATGTCAGCTCACCCAGCAGGAAGTGATCACCATCAGCGGAATGAGTAAGTCAATGAGGAGCAGAGACAGGCTGTTTGCTGGTGTATGTTTGGCATATGAAAAACTGCATGCAGCTAACCACAAGGTGTGACACTACTATGGCCTCACCATGCGTTTTGCCATGCCTTTTCCTGCTAGCAACAAATGGAAAAAGGTACCTATCCCGAAACCTTATTTACTTACCTGTACCACCAACAACAGCCACTTCCACTTTTATTACCAGGCCATTACCAAGAATAAACACCAGTAGCCTTTGTTAGTGGTACAGGAAATGAAGAGAGTCATGGGATAAGCTGAAAGTGTGCAGCAAACACATGTTTTGAGAGCAATCCTCAAAAAACTGGAAAAATGTACTGGCCTTAAGAGAAACTCCTCTTGTAGAGATCTTTGTGATGAGCTCATTATTTAACATCTCACGTCAGTGTAAATTTTGGAATTTTATTAAAGGTGTTTTAACTATTGTAACTTTTTATTGGGAGTTTCTACCCTATAGTGGATTACATACAAAGCAGGGATGAGACATGGAACCCACTAATTAAAGGAGGGATTTTATCTGTTCTATGCTATTATCTAAACCACAATATGTGAGTGCAATCCCAGCAACTTTCTTTAAATGTTGAAGCTTGCACCGGGACAGTTCCATTGATTTTATTGAAGTGACTGCATCCGTAGCGCAAGTGTTTCCACCCATCACATATTTTGAGAGACCTGTGCTGTTGGACAGATATTCACAATATATCGTTGGCGAGGCCTGGGGACAAGGGCTAAGAACCTATGTTCTACACTGCTAATAACACAAAATGGTTATTCATTAGCTGCCTATAAA
>WMED01025216.1:0-11065 GCA_019650415.1 Pipa parva | reverse complement strand
ATCTGCATGGAGTTTGTATGTTCTCCCCGCACTTCTGTGGGCTTCCTCTGGGCACTCCAAAAACATACATCTGTGTGTGTGACAAAACTAGATTGTAAGCTCCATGAGGCAGGGACTGAAGTGAATGATGAATCACTGTAAAGTGCTGCATAAAATAGTAGCACTATATAAAAGTGAAAAAATAATAATTATACAATTAATGGATAATTAATTATCCATTCGAAAACTTAGGAGTCAAGGGCCCCTGCTCTTACCTCTCACCCAAAAGCAAATAAATGATGGTGGATCTTAAGATAGATAGGTATTATTAGTCTTTAAATTAATGTATTGTTCCCACCAACACGGTTTCTCAAGCATTAAATAATTAATAAACTTTCCACCTTTTATAAATATCCCACTTAAAAGTAAGCATGGAAATCGTGACATTTTGCAAGCGCCTGGAACGAAACCAAAAAGTATAGGTCTTAATGGACATTTTTTATCACAAAATTTGAAATGTCATTTAGCATTGAAAACTGTAGTCTTAGAACTCTGACATGGATACTTCTCCTGTTTCTGAGATGTTACCACAAACAGCACTGCTGTATTATCATAACAAGCAGTGTTAAATCAACAAATGGCTTCATTAACAGTTCAATGATAGGAAAAAGTGTTGGATATGTACATAGAGTTCTTGAACCTCATTGACTAAAGTCCGAATAGTCACATAGAGCTATGAATTCACATCTATTCTCCACTTCCCCATGTTTACTTACTGAGCAAAGTCTGTGAAGTAGCAAATACATGACCAATTGCTAAAGAAGAGTCTGTACATTTGTGTGCGCATGCACAGGCACTTCGACTATTGTTTAAGTGGAGGAGTGATGTGAAGGTGTGAATGTGAGTAGGTGCACTGCTCTGAATTCACCTGTTTGATTTCGCCACTTCCGACTGGCAAATTGTGGGGAGTAAAGAAAGTATTGAATTAGGCTTTAATAGTTTTATTTACTTTGGACCTTCACTCTACATTTTCCAGTGGGTTAAATTGTATTGGAGGGGAACATTGACTTGACTGACATTCCTCTAGGTTTCTAATCTCTTCCCCTTTTTGGACCCTCTCCTTTTGCATATACCCTTCCCCCATCCACCTGCACAGGAAGAAGGAATGAAGCCCAGTGAAGCCCAAGCCCAGCGTGGCCATCGATCACCCTTCTCGGTACCAGAAAATTACATGCTTAGTTGAAATATGTTCATTTCTCTTTAATAATGCATACAGCCTTAACACAAACTGTTAATAAATATTGATATTAACAAATAAAAAAAAAAATGAAATTACAAAAAGAAAAAAAATGTGTCTTTTTTGCGAATGCTATTACATTTGCAATATCTTACCCATTTGCTTGATGTTAACTGCCTAATAAATACTTCAGCTTTTATTTTGTATATTTTATTGTACCTGGTAAATTACAGTCATTATATCCCTGTTGTGAGCTTGTAATTTCATTCATCTTCATATTCACTTTATGGTTTCAGTAATTGCCAATCCTAAATCCAAAAGTCAAATATTTCTTTTTTTTTTTTTTCCCTGGGAAACAGGGTTGTTCATTTCAGTCTTCATTCCTATTTAATATTCAGAAGACATGAAAAAGCCATGCAACTGTTGCCCTTTAAAAGCAAACTTAATGGCTCTATCAAGATTATGAAGGATTTTGTTTTGCGCTTCGCACTTGGCTCATTCAGCTTTGCATGAAAGTAATTATAATGTAGTGTCATGTTTGCAGTGATGTAAAATAAGCAGATTTCATTGTAGAAAGGAATAAAAGATTTCTATATTGTACAATGCAAGCATTTATTTGAAATGACTTCTGTGATATATTTTGTTTTTCGATACAAAACACCTGGAAAATTGCAGGTATTGGAATCAGTGTAGCCTAAAATTCCACTGGCTTTCTGTAAAATATTCTAGCAATTTTTTTGACATGGTGCTTACAATGCTATGTTGTTTACATTGTGGATACACCAAATTTTCCATTCCCATTATGGTTTCTGCAAAAGGCTGCAAGTACTATTTTAGCTCTGCAGTAGGTGAAAAAGATATTTTTTTCTTTTATCATAGTGAAAATAAAGAGAAAATTTGTGTTTTTTTGTTGACTTAACAGCTTTTAAATATCCTCCCCTTCATCAGTGTGTTCCATAAAGAACCTAAACGACTCCAATTAGTTTAATAATAGTAATGTACTGGAAAGAAAAATAGAAATCCCATTCTCCCATTTTTAAAGAAAGCATCAATTTTCTGTATTGTCTTCAGTATAACGTTGACATTATTTACTGTGCGAAATTTAATAAACACGTAAAGATTTCGTCTTGTTTAGTTTATCCCCGCGAGTTTATGTGTTGAGTTTTTTTGACTGAATTTTTTGCTGAAAAGGTAGCCATACGTTACATTAGTAGTATGGCTACCCTTTCAATGAAAAATCCAATCAAATCGATCGATATTTTATATTTAAAAACACCTGAGATTTCACGGGAACAAACTTGAAAAGACAAAATCAGGTCTTTGCGAGTTTATTAATTTTCAACCCATGTTTAGATGTTATTTATGTTTGTCATAACAATAGAATAATGATTGTATATTAAAATCTTTGCAGCATGTGAGCACACAAGCAAATAGATCTGCATGTCTAAACATAAACTAATAAAAATATGTCATGCTGGGAATTTAGGAAAGTGATCTAAACATGATTTCCTCACTTTTCAGGCTAATAAACTTCAAAAAAGGAAAAACTGAAATATAACCAGTATGGGTGTTTAAAGATTTGATATTATTGACCTATTGTATGAAATGAATGAAACAGCACTGATCAGATATAATTAGCCATGGCATTTTACTGATAAGGAATTAAGGCAAAATCATGCTGTTTAAACTACAAACTATAATATTACAATGTAATGGTTAATTATATTGTGCGTGGGGCATGGGCCCTTCAGTGTAAATATTTTTTTATACTTGCAATGTATATTATCATTTATGATTATGTGTGCTTTAAACATTTTGATATAATCATACTTTTTTCATGTTCAATGTTAATGATTATGCGAAAGCATGCCTTAATGATGGAAATGCCATTAGGTGAAGCATTTCAGAAAGCAGTCGTTTAATCTTGTAACCGAATCAAGTAGCATGACCAGGTGTTCCTAATGAATTTTTTAAAAGTACAAATGAGGCTTTAAAAATAGCTGCTCTGTTGATTTTCTTCCATATACAACATAATCCCTTACCCATGGTTAAAAAAACAGCATTTTACAGATTATATTGAATATAATAAGTACATGTAGAGTATGATCAGCTGCTTGGCAGCCTTTTAGAATTAATATATAAAAAGCAGTCAATGCTCCTTTCCTTATATGGCTACAAATAAGCCTAGTTCTTCAATTAATATTGTCAATTACTGAAATAATATTATGATAAGCATCTGTTTTTATTTGTGACATAAGTTGAAGTAGTTCACAATATACCATTTCTAGGAAGCTGTTATCATAATGCAGTTTTTCTATACCCCTATCTTAACTTAATACCAGTCATCATGTGTTATCATGTCTCCTGCATTTTTTGAAAGTAATAGAAATAGTTCTACTTAAGCCAGAGAGATACAGAGCCTCTTTTGATACATTCTTGATCATCAACATAATAATAGTAATTATTTATATTGCACCCTTGTCTGTTGGCTTTCAATACTGTATTTTGACATACTCCGTAAAGTTGACTCAATTATTAAGCGAAACCTTTGCACAGATTTCATTGAACTGACAGATATTGTAACACTATGCATATAATTTGATTTTAATAACTATTCATAAAGTGGCTGGGCATATTAAGTAGATTTCAATGCCATTTGAGAGCAGGACTCCACATAATCTGACTCTTGGGTAAATAAAGGTTCTTTAATTCACTAAGGCAATTTAACCATACTAATTTTATTTGAGTAGGGATATTCACCAAACAGACACGTTATGAGCTGAGTTTTCTAAAATGATATTATTCTTGGTTTAAGAAGAATTCATGTCCATCATCGTGCTGTGATCACTTTAATTTGTCAAAATTTGCAAAAATGCAGTTATGTTAGATAGTCCTATCCTTTCCCACGAAACAAACATGCATATGTAGAGTTCTGCTTTGCTAGGTTATACAGTATCTGAAGATATATGCCATTCAAACAATTATATTATATATTATATGTACTACAAACAGTGAAAGCATACCAGATCATCTCTTTAACTACTGGTGACATTTATGCAAGCTACATTCTATATGACAATAACAATTATAATGCCTTTTTAATCTAATGTTTTAATGGTTCATTCTAAAGGGTAATCTAATCATTTTAACAAAGAAACCATCATTGAAAACCAGATGGAAATAAGCAAATAACATATGTTAAAAAATATACATTAAATAAAAAAATAAGATGAAAACATATCTGTCAGCTTTACTGTTCCTTTGACTTTACCAACTCTTACTTGCAGACACAGAGAAGACAGAAATGTCAATGTTGCCAGTTTAACCTATTCAAAATGTTCAACAAGAAAAAAACCAACAAAAAAAAATACCCTGCTTCCTTAAAGTGTAAGTAAACCCTATTTATAAAGTTTGCCCCATTAAAGTTTTGTAAAGTGTAAAAACGATTAGTAAAATCCTCTCTCACCTTTTTACTGTGCAGCACTTGTAATCCCTCTGTAAAATATTCCTCCTTCCTGTAGTGGAGAAGGCCACACTCCCACCCCTCACATTCTCTTATCTTAAAAACTAACACAGACAGTGTTGAAATTCAGTGTTTGCAGGGCTTAGTAGTGAGAGGAATGTATCAGAATACTAAGCATGCACTAGCAGAATGAATCATGTTGTGACCTCATTAGGGGGAGGGGGCTTCTGGGCACTGTACAGGAAGTGTCTGTACATATTAATGCAGGAGGAGACAGGCTGCAGGTTTTAGAGGTGAGAACTCAAAAAAAAAACAAAATCGTTTTTACTTTTAAATGTTTCAGTTTATGTTTATACATTATAAATATAATATATATGTATAGTTTGGTCAATAACTTTACTTACACCTTAAGGCTGGAGTCAGACTAGCTGATTTTCAGTTGAGCTTTTTTAATTAGGCTCAGTATTGTCTGTCTTGCATAACACAATAGATTATTCCATGGATTACCCACAGGAAACAATGGAGACTATTTTTCCAGCACTGCTAAAAATTAGCTAGTGTCATAACAGCCTAAAGAGATGAAAACAACTGGTTAATCACAGTGCCTCCTGATAATACAGTATATTGTAAAGTTTTCTACCTCTGTTCCTTCATTAACAATACCCTTTGACTCTTTTATTTGGCCTCAGTTACCACCCTATTGCAATTACTTCTTGCCCTAAAACAGCGGTTCTCAACCTGTGGGTCGCGACCCCGGCGGGGGTAGAGAACCACTGTGGAGCCCGGAAGCACTTGCAGATCCTTTCTTATAAGGGTTCCTGCATGATTACATTCAGATGGATTGTTATCACGTGACGCGTGTACATGATGATGTTCCAGCCGAACATCATCACGTGATGCGCAGTGACGTCAGCGTCGGGGGTCACATCTCAAAAAGGTTGAGAACCGCTGCCCTAAAACATGGATCTAACCAACATTGATCTAACTGTTTAATATTTAGGGGGTTATTCACTAAAGTCCGAGTTATTGCGCATTGGTGCGAAGATAAAGACAGTCACAATAGACTGTTACTGTCGCAGTCGCGTCTTTATAATGAGAATATTGTCACAGTCGCGACTTTAGTATGGAAAAATTGTCACAAACTTAACTTTAAAAAATTGTTGCGACTTTACAATGGGGAAATTGTAGAGGATTTGCTATGGGAATCCGCTGTTTGAGAATTTGACTGTCGAATTTGCACCTTAGTGAATAACCCCCTTAACCTTAGAATGACTCCTTTGTCATAGCTGGAAGCCTATATCTGTAATGAAAACAATAGTGCATTCATATTTTAAGGCATCTTTCGGAATAAATAAATTTATTGTTGTGTCCCCAGACTCCCCACACAATATATTTTACACTCTGCATACAATTTAACACAATGTTAAATATTTCAAAAATTACATTACAAGAATTCCAAAAGAGTTTCACAATGTCTATCAGTCCACATATTAGCCACACACACATATATATTTTATTACTTAATATTGATTCAATTCAATTGTTTTGCTCATAGACAGCTTACAACATAAGCGTAACTTGTACTTACAGCTTTAAAGAACAACTATTCTCTAATTAAGACCAGTATACAGTGGACCTAATATTAGCCAGCCTATCATATTGCTGGTTTGTAAATGTAAAGGTTTTAAAGGAAATCAAATAACAAAAACAAATACTACAATCAAATCTAGAAGCTGCAATATGTTGGCCAACTGTGCAATAACACTAACACATTAACATATCAAAACCACCATTGTGTTCCCAAAAATAATATGGCACCTCATCTTCTCATTTTAGTTTGTATGCTGCTCGATCAACATTACCTCATTTATCAATCAAGTTAATTTGGTGCCCTACTTTCCCCCTAGTTACCATGCCAATATATTCTTGTAATTACAAAGATGAACCACATATAAATATACTAGAACATGAAGATAAGAACATTCATTAGCCAGAGATACTCTCAAATTAAGCAATATGCTGTCTTCAGATTTATTGGGGGATATCTACAAAAAGCCACATCTTTCTCCACCTATTAACACTGGTGAAATGGCAGTATCCATTTTTTTTTAGAAAACAGGGAGTTGTCTTAGCTGAATGCTTCTTTTTTGTTCCGATGCCTGACTTGAATCTCAAGTTGGGTCGGGCGGAACTAAATGATGATTGACATTATAGTTCCTCCAATCAGATCCCTGCTAGATTGTGATGTAAGGGATCTGATTGGAGGAACTTTAATGTCAATCATCCTTTTAGAACCCTCCAACCCAACTTGAGATTCAAGTCGGATATTGGAGCAGAAAAGAAGCAGGGAGTTTGCTTCTTTTACTACAGTCTTAGCTGAAAGCTTTTAGCCTTCTGCTAAGACAATTCCCTGCTTCCTAAAAAAAAGTCTGTTAAGTGGACCTGACAGGTCTACTTTAATATCTTTATTTTTGCCTATTTATAAAGCCATTCAATTTGTCCCTGAAAGTGTTCACCTGCTTTAGGCTGACAAAACCATATAATTCCCTGGAGAGTTGGTCTTGTGACAGCCATGGTCAGATTAGTTTCCCATCAAACAAGAACATCGAAATGGAAGGAGAACCACACTGAAAACATTGTAAAATATACCACTTTCAACTGATCAACATTTATCAATATTGATCTTTTCAATATCAATAACATATTTTCTATGCAACATAAATCAGTAGAATCGATAAGTCCAGCTAACTGAATATGAATGCCAAAAAAGTGTTGATAAATTATGAAATGAATTGAAAATAATATTTATAATTATCCTCCAATGTGTACTAATGCACATAGAAATGAATAAGTACAATAGGTTCTAACCACCTAGGAGAGAGGCAATAAACTGAATGTCACTACTTAACAAAATCTCTAATGTGTTATCATACATTTGTTCATTATATTATATTGTATTTTATGTCTTATTTCTTTTGTTATTTGTAAGGGAATAGAGAAACATTTAAGTGATAAGTCACAGGTGGGGGGTTTAGCAGAAGAAGGCAGGCTATTCATTTATTTTTTTCAGGACTCTAATTTCTCCTCCACTTTTTTTTTATATAACCACTTCCAAGAAAGGTTTTTTCAATTTCTTTACTGTTATTGGAATGTGTAAAAAGTACACGAGAAGGCCTGCTGCTTTATAACACATCTGTTTATCAGGACATTCTCTGAATCAGTAGCAGTTTACTAAATCATATGCAATTGGCATCCTGCAGATATAATGCAAAATAAATGTTTCAACATTATTTCAAACCTGCATATCATTTTGTAAAACAAAATGCTGTATAAAGTAAATAACTAAAACACATCTCACCGAATGCACACTCAAGAGAGCAATGGGGAAATTCATGTCATAGTTTAGTATGCTAGAGGTATTCATTTCTGTAATTAATAAAACTAATTTAAAGGACATATAATATGTTGGTTAAGAAAACAGACTATTTTCTTAGTGCCATTAAAAGTTTTGAAGTAGCTACAACTTCTAGAATAGTGTCAGGATTGACACTTACCCATTTCATTGTTGCCATCCTTCAGTGAGTCAACTGCAGAATACATGTCCACATCTGTGTCCACCTATGTCTATGAGTCTACATCCATCTACATCTCCACTTTTATATTTGTGTATGTCTGACTTATGTCAGTTGACATACTCTTACACAAATGGTCACAGTTCCAGTGCATTTCCCACCAGTTACCCTCTATAGGTCAGCCAGTCCCTAGCTTCTGCAACCAATTATAGGACTCTATTGTGTATTCCTGGTCAACTCTTGTGTTTCTGATCTTGACCTGTTTTCTGGATTCCATTTGTCTGTCAGACCCAAAGTATTACACAAAGTATATAATACTTAATTGTAACATATGCTGCTCTAGGATCTAAACCCTTAGAGTCAAGAGTAAATTTGAGTCTTGAAGTGAAGTATATTTTACCTGATAACTGCAAAGGTCACATCATATCATCATCTTAAAAAAGAACTTATTTTTTCCATTGCAGTGCTCCTTAACATGCCATTATTGAGCACATCTATAGATGCCAAATGGAATTTATTGTACAAAAAAAAAGTTCAACATTTGTCATGAAATTTCACAGCGCTCTACGTATTAACATCACAAGGGTTTGGAAGTGGTTAGATCCTGAGTACAGGTCTGTTATACTTTTGTGCATTCAGATTCACTCTCCACATAGTACAGCATGATCAATGACAACAGCTCTGCACTAATTTATCCACTGTGTACATGCATTTATATCTTCAGGTTTTTTGTCATTAAATATGTAACAATAGTAGCAATGATAATGAATCATAAATAATAATAGTGCTTTACCTTAAAAGTTTACTTAAGTACAATATATACTTGGGGTGAAGAGATTGGGAAAGTTCCCAACCTTCAATTTTAAGTCCAATTCAGCCTAAGTTTCTTGTTTTCCTTGGTTTGTAATTCTTAAACTCAAAAGTTCCTCATTAAAATCTTGCATGGAGCAGATCTCAAATCATTGAAACATATTAAGGCTTCAAGTTATGTATGGGCTCTAATCTAAGGCTGTGTCTGTTTGAGTAAATCAGTGGTTACACTTGCAATGATAGATAGAGGATGATTTGCATATCCCTACCCATATTACCATGAGCAGCAATTATAACATTGTTTTCTAATCCTGAGCTATCTATTCAGCAGGGAAAATGTGAATATTTTTTAAAAAGGTTTTTATCTTCTTAGTAAAGAGTGTTTTGGTTCCTTACCTAAAGCTTGTGCTTTCCTTAGTTGGTTATTTCTGAGCTCCACCCCTGAAAAACCATTAATGTGTATCTTCCACTGACAAGATCTAAAAATGTAGAAGGGTATCCTGTCTTCTATGTCTCTTTTAATCCTGCCTCACATTGGTTTATAAGAAATAAAATAAACATTGTTCTATACTATATAAATATGGAATGTTTTGTTACATATTTCCTTACAAAAAATGCATATAGTGTATATGAATAGTTTATATGCCAGCAAATTCAAAATAATATAATTCATAGCTTATTGGCAATAAAACTGTTTTAGTAGATCACAATGTAAATGGTTATCCTTTTCTAATTATTTTTCCAATCTTAGTACTTATTAAAAATAATGTCTCACTGCAACACAGAAACAAATAAAGTATAAAAGAAAAAAGGCTAGTTCATAAAATGTAAAAAACAGATAAAGGAAGTAGTCCCAAAATTTCCCAGGATATCCGGGAAACATCTGTAAAGGTTAAATTGGATGGAATAGATATAACTTGAAAATAAATAAAACAGTAACCAAAGGTTGAAATTTCTATAAACATGGACTAGGTTTTGAATGTAACACTGAAAGTAATGGAAAAAGCGGAACTATTTGCTGAATTCGAAGGAAAAGTATCCAATTATAAATCCATGTTTCTTTATCTGGGTTAGAGGCTCAACGTAAAATCTAATTTTTACTTTATTTGTTGAGAACCCCCCACCCCCCACATCTGTGTCTTGCCTTGGATGGTGACATTTACTCAGGAGAACCATAGTGAGGGCTCTTCAATTAAGAGGTAAACCTTTAAAAAATAATTTACTAACTTAAATTTTCCTACATTGATCCACCTGTTAATTAACACTATTGACCTTTGCACATGAAATGAGCTTTGCTATTCTGTGTTATGCAGAGGTTGTAATCTTTTGAAATCCAGTGTGCTTGGACCAATACCAATACTGCCACTAAGAGGGCTACAAATAAATGATGTAATGATTTGTGTGCTGAAAAACAAGGTATCACCACTTATTATCATGTGCTGATTATGAAAACGCTTTAGAAATGGGGTGGTAATAATCTGAATTCAATTTTCTAGACCTATATACAATTAATTTGAAGGTGATTTCTTTCCCTGAGTGTTTGTAGGATGTGTAAACAAAGAAGGTAAATGGAACTTCTAAAGGTTTGCTTGAAACAGTTTCATACCAAGTGCCCTGTTGCAAAAGTAAATATTCATTAACATGCAGAATTGAATTTCTCTAAAGTGTTCAGTGAAGTCATGGAGACCTACAGAGCAGGTTGGAGTTCTTAAGGAAATTCTCCATGAGAAATATATGCAAATCTGCTTCTCCACCACAAGTATAGGATCTTAATGAAAATGTTAGACTCATCGATACTCAGAACTATGTTCACACAGCACTGGGAGAAAAAAACATTGTCCACAATAACATGTTGTCAGACTGGGATTGGAATGCAAGCTGAGACATGTAACTCATGAAAGATGGGTCTTTGGTTTTATGAATTGATTGTTCCTTGTCCTTGAAGAATATGTTCAGTGAAGTCATGGAGACCTACAGAGCAGGTTGGAGTTCTTAAGGAAATTC
>WMED01025215.1:0-11065 GCA_019650415.1 Pipa parva | reverse complement strand
CTCCAGCGGCCCCCGGGTAAATTGAGTTTGAGACCCCTGATTTAGAATGAAAGCTCTACGGAGCAGGGACCTCCAACCTCTTGTGTCTACCTCAACCTAGCCCTTAAAGTGATGTATCCTTGTGATATTATACTGTATTGTTTAATGCACTTTTCCCATGTCTGTATTTTATTTTTATAAATTGTACAGCGCTGTGTATGTTTGTGGCGCTTTATAAATAAAATTATACATACATACATATGATGCCAAAAATTGCTCTGTTATTCCACATGTGCTTTGGGTCATTTAAAACATGAATCCAACAGTCAGTCTGAAATGTTTGTTTAATGGATAGTTCTTTTGTCTGGATTTTCTTTTGGTTGATGTCTTTGTTCTGATTTCGATATGATGTAAAAAGTTAACTTCCATGTTTGTGTTTGATGTTTTAAGTCTGTGAAAGAACAAACTATCTTCAATTTACAAAAGGTCTATTGCGACTGCAAATGACACCCAGAATCCTATTACTATCCACACCCCTTTGTATATTCTGGAAGTCTTGACCTCTGCCAACTCCCTCTTAAGCTGTAAGGATGGGTTCACACTGGCGGATTTTCTGCTGACTATTTTTAAAATTAGGTTCATTATTGTCTATGGTGCAAAACACAATAGCCTGTGTGGATTATACCACAAGAAACAATGGATGTTATTTTTCAAATTCAGTTGAAAATCAGATAGTGTGAACACAGCCTGAAGGAAGTCATCCCTATATTCATACAAACATCATATAATTACCTCATTTACACATAATCCTATGTAGCATTATTTGATATATAATGACCTAGCCAAAGGCTGAAACACTATTCAGTTTAGACTTTACTGTATGTGGTGTCATATTTTTGTAGCGAATACGGGGGTTATTGATTAAATTCCAGATTGTCGCATAAAGGTGTGAATTCGCCAGCTAAAGACGGTCACAATAGATGGCTATTCTTGCAGTCGTGACTTCATTATAGGGATATTGTCGCAGTCACGACTTTACTATTGGTGCGGATTTGCTATGGGAATCTGCTGTTTGAGAATTCGACAGTCAAATTCTCACTCTAGTCAACAACCCCCTATCTGCGATGCTGCGTTTGCACTACCCTCGTTCCATTTATCTACATAATAACTCTGATAACAATCTTTAGATTCCTTCCCTAGATTCTCCCAACCTTCCTTGAGCTATATTTGTTTTACTTGAAGATTACAAATGTTCAGGGCATCTCTCGCATCTGTAGCTTGACATAAAGATTGCCTTAATCAGGCTGTGCCGCTCACTGCTGGAAATGTAGATTTCTGCTTGTCGGCTCTGAGATTGTGACACATACCTCAAGAATTCAATTACTTTTTTTGTCCTCTTTTTTTTATTTCCCTACTATAGAATTACTCGTTTCAACAGAGCCGTCCGTCTGAACTCTAATCTGAGTTTTCCCTAGACAAACCACAAATCACTTTGCCGCTATCAATAATACGGGTATATCTTGCATACCGCAGGAAGGTTACCTGGGTAAGTACTCAACTGAGTGCAAGAAATGTTTTTCTCTTATCTCCCCCTTTAGGCATTATTTGTGTTTTTATATAATGGAATATGGGCATTCTGTTAATGTTTCATCGCTAGTTATGCCTTAAAAGTCAAAAGTTGGAAAGAAAGCAGTAGCTTTTCCCTTTATAATCTGGAAGATGATTTCAATCTAGTGAGGCCATGTACGGAGAAAAGTATTGTCTAGCATTAATAAATAGCTAATGCACGTAAAGTGGTAGGATTGAACTCTCAGGGGGTTATTGACTAAACTGAGAATTCGACTGTCCAATTCTCAAACAGTGGATTCCCATAGCAAATCCACAACCACGACAATAGTAAAGTTGTGACTGCAACAATATTCCCATAGTAAAGTTGTGACCACGACAATATTCCTATAATGAAGTTGCAACCGCGTCAGTAGCCGCCTATTGTGTTGTATGAAACCATGGTTAGCTGGCGAATTCACCACATCACAGAATTTGCTGAATACCCTAATATGGGGAAATGGCAAATTCACACCTTTATGCCACAATTCGGACTTTAGTCAATAACTCCCGTAGTGCATTCATTTCCCTCTAATATATCTCAGTGCTGACTGATTATTAGAGATTAGCTGGGAATTTCTGCACAAGTCTATTATTGAGTCTGCACTGGGAGAAGGGGAAGCTTATGTTAGCCTTTTTTTTATTATTATTATTTTGAGAGGTTGCAAGTTTATTGCATTATTGCAGTTATTACGCAATGTAACTTTGTGGTCAGCAGATTCTGGCCCTCTACCAGTCCTGGGTTTTCAAAGAGACAAAGTGAATTCAAAAAGTCTGCGGACTCATTTATTGTCTTCTTGTGTACATAGTTACAGATGTTCAAGAATGTAGTATTTATTTTTCAGTAATTAGAGGAATCTAAGAGACCATTTCTCTGGGCATAAATCATCATTTGGAAAATAAACATGCCACTGGAGGCATTTCGGCTGTATTATATGACATGGGGAGATTAACCCTCTTTTTTCTATTAGAATTATTACAGTCATTTTTGTACCTTTCACGATGTGCAAAGTAATTTGTACCTTTTGCGCTGTGCTATGGAATTTGTACCTTTTGCACTGTGCTATGGAATTTGTACCTTTCGCATTGTGCTATGGAATTTGTACCTTTTGCGCTGCGCTATGGAATTTGTACCTTTCACAATGCGCTATGGAATTTGTACCTTGGTCGCTGCGCTATGGAATTTGTACCTTTCGCGCTGCGCTATGGAATTTGTACCTTTTGCGCTGCGCTATGGAATTTGTACCTTTTGCGCTGCGCTATGGAATTTGTACCTTTCGAGCTGCGCTATGCAATTTGTACCTTTCACAATGCGCTATGGAATTTGTACCTTTCACGCTGCGCTATGGAATTTAAACCTTTTGCGCTGCGCTATGGAATTTGAACCTTTCGCCATGCGCTATAAAATTTGTACCTTTTGCACTGCGCTATGGAATTTGTACCTTTTGCACTGCGCTATGGAATTTGTACCTTTCGCACTGCACTATGGAATTTGTACCTTTCACGCTGCGCTATGGTATTTCTAGCTTCTCTTGATTAATTGTTTGTTTGGCTTGGATTATAGAGTGGGGGCAAACAATTGCTATGGGGACAACTGTGCCATTGTACCAACGTTTCTTCCACCCCTTCTTTCTACCCTGTTGGTCATGTCACACAACTTTGTTAATTCCCTCGTTTAAATGACTCTCTATATGCCCTCACCTAGTCTACGTCGCAATTTGCGACCTAAAACTTTATTGCCTGGGTGGGGGTGCACATTTTTCTCCTTATGGCCCATCACATTTTGTGGCAGTAGTATGATTTAATTCTTTTACTAAGTTTGGGTTTGTTATTTAATCTTCCAGGTATTTATAAAAATCACACTTTCCATCGCCTATAAAAAAGCCATGCTGTAAATTCAGTAAAGTGCCTCAGTAAGGGGTGTTATTTGAAAACCTGCTGTCACCTCTAATGTGAGCAGCTGCCAGAGTTTTCTTCCTGAGGGAGAGGGGGTGATGTAGAGCAATAGCTGTGTTGACTTTCCCCTCTGGCGGTAACCCCCAGACTTTGCCTCTCACAGCTTCATTTTAGCCCATTTAAGTGTTAAAACATTACTCAGAAGAGCAGCTATAGCTGTCTGCGCCACACCGGCCTTCGCTCAGACACTCGTTACAATGGAAGTACCAAGTTTCTGGATAGCGTTGACCATGCTGCACAACTGTATACCTCCACTAATCCAAATAAATGACCTCACCGTAAGTGCTGTCACTCCATAAATAAGGCTGAAAGTTACATCAGCTAAAGCAACTGCCAGCTATTCCTTCCAGGTAGGAAAAAAATTATCAGAATTTCAGACAAATGCTCATGCAAACTCTGTTAAATAAATGGAGCGCACTATCTTCCTGCAGGACTCTGGAAACAAAGGCCTTACACATATTCATAGTACGATGTTGATGTACCAAGCAGCCTTCTTTTAAAGGGATTCTCCAGCCTCCAGTATATCATTAAATATTTATATTAATCTTCCAAACATTTTTTATTTCATTTAGCATATGTGGAAATTGTGGGCGTGCTTTCTTTAAATTCCCAATTAAAGGCAGTGTGGTAATCTGCCTGGTCGTTCTTTTTCATTTAGTAAAGGGGAGGATTGGGAAGATCACTTAATGATCAGCCACCTCTACGTTATAAAGTTTTTTTTAATGTAGGATTCAACATTAGTGCTCCATCAACCCCATCCACTCTGTTGGATCGTGCAGTTATCCGTTAGCCCCTGGCTAAACAACACCAAACAGGAAGAACTGGGAAGCCAGTAACAGGTAGCATTCTTTATTAAAAGGAAGGGCTTCAAATGTTTTAAATATATTTTTTTAGAAATGTAATATAATTAACAGTATATTAGGCACCTTGGACACTGACAGTATGGATCAGGCTACATGCATTGTTATGAGTTATGTTTTGTTTGCATGTGGTCTCTGTGATACAGTTTGGCATAGTAGCCAATCGCCAACATCCTCAAATGATGTCATTTCTTTTGTTATCTGATGATCGGAGTTCTCTTACGTTTGTAGAATGTGACTTATAGTGAATTGATTGCTATGTAGTGTTATTGATTACCTTTCTAACCAGTCCATGAGTATTGTATAGACTACATATATTAGGACTGTCACTCCATGCTCTGGGTTTGCAACCACTCCAGGGACATATGCACTCTGCAAATACATAATGGTAATGTTTGCATTTTTGGCTACTTAAAGTGAACCCACTTTAAAGGAGAGCAGGAGAGCCTTAGCACTGTTGAGATGTAAAAAATTACCCCTAAACTTAACAGGAAATGACGTATGGAGCTGTCATTGTGACTCCTCCAATGAGACCCAATTACAATCTAGAAGGGATCTGATTGGAGGATTCCCAATCTAAGCTCCATATGACATTCCCTATAATGTTTTTCCTTTTACTACAGAGCAGTACTAAGTTTCTAATGTGAAAGGAAACAGGTTATTTTACAATAAATTGCTTTTGGAATATACCTAATATGGTATAATTATGGTATAAACTACCGTTTCTAAAAAATATATTATCCCTTTGTTATGATTATGGAAATTGAAATCAATGACATTTTGACAGTTACTTCCTTAAACAGTCCCATTCTCAACATTCATAAAATAGTAATGAGACAGACCACCTACTGTCCAGTTTCCTAATTTCTTCAGTGCGACCACTGGCTCGCTGCTCTTATGCTGGGTCAAGCCACAAGAACACACGCAGAGGTCTTTATTTTTTAAATCTGCTTATGAAGGCCAAGTGACTATTTCCAAAACTGAACTGTGATGTTAGTTTATTCATGTGTGTATAAGCTGAATTTACACGAGGCTCATTTAACAGTTACAATACTTACTTTCTATTAAAATAATAGTTTTCCATTGGTGCCTTCTGGGGCAGATAAAACTCTGTATCCAATTTGTATCAGGTTTATACCTGTGCTGAACGTGTGCTATTATGGGAACTGTATGCACATGTTCTTTATTAATTGATTAAAACACCACTTAGGTTGTAATGGCACAGCAAATGTATTACACAGCTGTAAAGTGAGACTTTCACCTTAGCAGCCTTGGAGCTTACTGAGGCCAAGTCAGGTGAAGAGGAAGACTGCATGTAAAAATATTAATCTGTAATTAGAAAGAGATACATATGTAAGTAAATCTGCAGTTTAAAACAAAAATATGTATTTAATTGAGTGGACTTTAGATGGACAGTTCACACATAAACTAGTATATGATAACATGTGCAGCAATTCTTCGCTGTGTGTGACATATGGCAGACTTATTACTTGAAGTGTGGAGGATGTCTACAAATGTCTTGTTTTAGCAGCCACAGAATACGACGGATAAAACCTTTTTATTTGTAGATGGAGCGCCCGCATCCTGATTTAGGGAGTCAGCAATTGAGGAAGCAGTTTGTAGTTTGTATCCCAGGTCTTGACCGCTATTCCAAATGTATACATAAATATACTGGCATTGAATTCCAGGATGCCACCAGATAAGCTAGTAAGTTGGCAAGTACACTCTTTCATGAATAACCCCATATTATTGTATATACACCACTGCATATTACCCAGTTTAATGACAACACCATACCACCCAGTGTACAGCATTTATTTTCCACGTGGAGGGTAATGCCAACTAATGAACAGTGCCAACATTTATATTTTATTAGACTTATTGTTTCTTGTGTCTGCCAACAAACATATATAACAAATACGATGTAAGGGAATGAGGGAAATACCGAATCCGGCCCACAGACATCTTAGGCCTGGCCCTTTGGCCAAAGTCATGTGACAGGGCCGGGCCGTGGGGTAGGCAGCTGTGCTCACCCCTCCCTTCCCTGTCCCGGCTCTGTCTGATCTGGCGCTTAGACTTAGTGCTACAGTGTTCCTCTCTCACAGGAAGGTGACTTTCAACTTGTTTTGTAAAGGTGTGAATTGAACCAGCTATTGTCGCAACTTTACTATGGGCAGTGCTTTTTTTACACCGGTACGCGGTGGTATGGCGTACCAGAAAATCTGAAGACTGAAAACTTTTTGTTCAGCGCTGCAGGGTAATCAGGCTGGCACAGTGTTCAGCGCAGCAATGTAACGGAGATAGCACAGTGCCCAGCAGCCGGACCCATTCCAAGAAGCAGCAGCGGCTCAAATGATAAAGACGAGAGCTTCCCAGCAACTCTCTCTCCCGAATGCAGTGAAAGCTGACACGGAAACACTCGATGACGATTACTTCCAGAAATTATCGAATGATCGAGGAGCACAGATTAACTGGATAATCTTGCCGATTTCATCTATGGTCGATAGTATTTAAATGTGTACCGGCAAATATTTTTTTACAAAAAAAGCACTGACTATGGGAATATTGTCGCAATTGCGGATTTGCTATGGGAATCCACTGTTTGAGAATTCAACAATTGAATTCTCACTTTAGTCAATAAGTGTCTGTCTGTGAATTTAGCCTCACTAACCAGTGCGGAGTCTACCATAGCTTATAGGCATGCACTCACTCTTCAGAACTGTATCCGTCTCTAGCAGTGGGAAGCAGCTCTGAGCCCTTCCCATCATGCATCTGGGAGGACATATTCCCCTGGTAATGTGCAATCTGGAAATTAACATTTTCTTGGTGTTTGTGCCTTAGTCTACAGCCGTCCTAAGCCTGTGTTTTGTGTTCTGAGCTGCACATTCCAAAAATCTTTTAAATAGATGAGACCACCTTAATTTTCCCCATAAATCTGTCAGCTACTTATGTGAAGGGCCAGTATTATAGAACTTGAATGTTCTTGATGAGCACTTCATAATGTGCCTGTTGTGCATTAATGGGAAGCCAGTTCTAAAATAGCACACGTATTGTGCTAATATTTTATATTTAACAAATTTAAATGTGCTTATAAATAATATGTTCGTCTAACCACAAAAGCATATGTCCACCTATAATGTTCATTGTAATTCACTGCACATTGCCCAGTCATTTATGTCATGTCAGTCAACAGGTTTCCAAAATCATTGATTGATTGGAGTGTTTGATTAACGTTACAAAGTATGACTGTTTAGCTGCGTGTAATAAATAAAATATACAATGCATACATTTATACAGTAAGCATGTGGAGGCACAGCCAGCTGTTGCTAAATCATTTGGGGGGTTATTGACTAAATTCCAAACTGTAGTATAAAGATGTGAATTCGCCAGCTAACGACAGTCGCACACTACCCAATAGACGGCTACTATCACGGTCCCAAAGTCATTATGGGAGTATTTCCGCAGTCACGACTTCATTATGGGAGTATTGTCGCGGTTGTGGATTTGCTATGGGAATCCGCTGTTTAGTGAATGAGGAGTAGAAAATCAGGGCGTAGTCACCCATAATGATGAAAATTCACTCCGACAGTCGAATTGTCACTTTAGTCAATAACCCCCTATGTGTGAAGACAGCTCCTTCTAACTGTTGATCAATAGGTTGAGAAGATATGGTTATACTAAGCAGAGTAATGAACCAAGGCCCATGGACATAAAGAGGTCACAGGTTGGGAGTTACAAATTGGGAAGTTGCCCAGGGCCCCCAATACCTAACTGTAAACAGATACATTATGTTAATTCTCTATGCCTAGTATTGACCTGAAAAAGATATCAGAATACCCCCAGAAAAGTTAAAAGGATTGTGCTGCCCCTTTAAGAGGTAAGAAGAAGCTCCAATGGGTTTCACCCACTATCTGGGGCTTCCTCAGGGAGTGAGTGAAACGCGTTAGAGCTATTTGCACTTGCTGTGCTTTTACATGCCTGAACGTTTATGTCTACATGTGCATTGTGAGTGTATCTAACCTTTTTCAAATTAAATTGTCATTAACTATCTACACTATTGTGAATCCTTGCTTTACTAGCTACTCACAATCTGCAGACAATCCCTGTGAAACCCAGAGAATTTCTTGAAAGCAGTTAAACAAGACTCTGTATGTGAGCGCATCTTATACTTTTTCAGCATTTAATTTACATGGGCAGACTGCACCATTTGTGCTTTTTCTTACTTCTTAAAAGGAGAGTGCAATCCCTTTCTAACTTCACTGGTGGTACTTGTGGATCTGAGAGGATCTGCTGCATATTCCACATCAGGCGACAGCCATTGTGAGACGGTGAGTCTAAGGCCCTAACTCACCATATTGCAAAGTGAGCCGTGAAGCGTTCGGCTCACTTCGCACATGGTGTTATGCGCATACTGATGTCCTGCACGCGAACATCAGCATGCGCATTAAAGGGATTCCCCTCCCGGCAAGAGCACTCGAGTCTCCTCACCGGGAGGGGAATCCCTTTAATGAATGCGGACATCAGCGGGCGCATAATACCATTTGCGAAGTGAGCCGAACGCTTCGCGGCTCACTCCGCACTATGGTGAATTAGGACCTAAGCCTTCTTGATACCTGTTTCTAAAGATATCATAATATAGGACCCCTGTTTTAGTTTTGTCCAGGGCCCCACTCTGTCTAAAACTGGCTATGGCTGGTTAGAATGTGCGGTATAGTAGACAGAGTATACTAGTAGGAGCAGCATCAGGACTTGGGCCCTGTTATACTTTATAGCCAGTGTGTTATGAGTGAAATATAGAATAATATACTGTACGTCTGCTGATTATAAAATGTCCCCTCAGCTTACAGAGCGAAATGTTTTATTCACAAGTTGTTGCATAGGAAGCCAAGCCAGCACTCCGATATATTTGTCCTGATCATTTGGGACATTTGTTGGTGATTTTTTTTTTCTCCTTGTATAATAAGGTAATAATAATATGTGCAGGCTTTTTATAGCACAATAAAGTTACTGAAAACTGTTTCTAATACAAATTAAATTTTCCTTTTTTTTCTATTTCAGTCTGAGGGGCCTCATTGACTAATGTCCGAACAGTAGCGTAGAGTTATAAATTCACATCTATTTGCCACTTCCCCATGTTCACTTATCAACTAAATGCTGCAAAATGGTGAATACGTGACCAATTTTGGTGAATTATGATAGTCACGATCTTACAGAGCACTTTGCATCACTGCGTGCGCGTGCACAGGTACTTCTACTATTGACTAAGCGGAGGAGTGGGGCAAAAGTGCGAATGTGACTAGATGTACTGCTGCAAATTCACCTGTTTATCTACACCACTTCAGACTGGTGAATTGGTGGGTTGATAGCAGGACTCCAGTGTTGCGTAAGGCGACTATTCATTCAAAAATGACAATAGTGACTGCGACTAAGTGACAACATGACCTAGGGACAAGGTGACATAGAAATAGAATATTCACAGAATACAGTTAGTGGGATATGGTGAGACTGACATCACTGCCCTTCACTTGTCAAATTCGCCTCACTCCGCATGACTTCTCATCCTACTTCTATCCGCCTGACTACGCCACACTACTCATCTGACAGCGATCGTCTCTGTCCAGCTGTTCAGCAAGTGCATTCTCCACTTATTCAACACTCAGAAGTGAATTTGCGTCTATTTTGGAGACGCGACTCCAAATTGTAGCGAAGTGAATTAGATCAAGCGAATTCACCTTTAGTCAAAGAGGCCCTGTGCCTTTTACATACTGCACATGTATGCTGAGATTTTTAATTTATTTAGGCAAGCTGTTTATTAGGGAATTTTTTAAATCTGTGACTCTTCAGCTGCTGCTGTAACTTAGACCAAAAAAATAAAAATAAATCAGCATTCCTTTATTAGCACATTGATTTAGAAAGGTCACTTTAGGAGAAAGTGCTATAACAAGGAGAGCGTTAATCACTGATTCAGTGCTACTGCAGGGCAGGTGAGAGAACTAGATTTTAATCCTGCCAATAATAAAGGTAGAAATGTATGGAATCACTGCTATCTGGGGCATTCATATAAATGTATATGCTACGCTGCTTACCATACCAGGAACAGTATCATTATGTCTAATGCTGTTGCAGAGCTATTATGACCTATATTTCACCAAGCCGGCCTCATAAAATCATTTCTTGTTTTAAAATAAGTTGTTGGAAAATTGAAGCTATTTAAGAAGATTTAATAAAAGATTACAGAAAATATAATAATAATAATAATTCAAGCCTATGGTATCTCATCGACGTCAAGGGACAGCATTATGCCACGCACATACGAGCAGTTTTCATTAAACGTTAAGGGAGATTTGACTGATAAATGTAACTGTATTATTTCGATATTGTGCTTGAAATCTTGGGGAGAATCAATTCTGCGAAGTTTTAGCCTCTTTTCATTCATTTTAATAAACATATTACAAAGATTAAGCTTTACTGCCTCCCTGTGGCCAAACACTACTACTTTCCTTGTAAACTTAAGTTAACTTTCCCATAGGTTGGATACATGCAATAAAAACTCTCAGCTATAGAAAGGGTAATGGCGGGGATGGTTTACAACAAGCTGAATTGTAGGTCGAACAAAAAAAGAGACTGTATGAAATGCGAACGGGAAGGACTAAGAGGCTTATTGA
>WMED01025214.1:0-11065 GCA_019650415.1 Pipa parva | reverse complement strand
TTAGTTATTTACATAGCTGCTGCTTATACCTGTAACGTCTTTGCCGGCCAGTTAGTTATTGCCTTTGATATCTCTCCGGATTGTTCGCATTGTTAATGATTGTGTTTTATTATGGTTTGTTATATGCCTTTGTAGTCTGATCTGACCATACTAAGCTCTTCACTGCACAGAATAAATCTCCCCTGCCAGGTCTGAACAATTTAAAATGATGCTTGGGTTTGTCTCGTCCAGTATTAAAGGAGAACTATGATGAAATGACCTTACCTGATCATTTTCAGCAGCTGTACATTAACTGTACTGCTGCACTATCAGCTATCATGTCATGATCCTATGCTCAGGATAGTGAGATGAAAAATCTCCACTGCAGCTCTATTCCAACCCCTGTATTGTAACGTAGATCTTCACATAGTATCCGCCCTTTCCTCATTTCACCAAAATGGCCCATGAAGCACATGTGCACATCTAAAAAAAAAAAAATCAATCTGCATATGCGTTTCTGGGCATTTTGGTGAAATGAAGGGGCGGGTAGTAGGGGTGTGCGATATGTATCGTTCACGATACTATCGCACACCGGGTTGTATCGATATTGCAAGAGGGCAATATCGGGTTATCGAGCGGCTCTGTGTTTGCAACCTGTTGCTCTGTGTACAGTGTTAGCGTGTGAACTCTCTCCTCCCTCTCTCTGGTGCTGCTGCTCCCTGCGCTCCCTTCCCCGCTGGCTGCAGTCAGACGGGGGGGGGCAGGACCGGCAGTTTGGTTCTCTGTTTAGAGAAAGTCCCAAAGCCTTCAGATAAGATTATTCAACCTCAATAATAATGGTGCACTGTGCAAATCATAGAAACAGAAATCCAAACTTCACCCAGGTATGCACACAGTGTGTGAATCCACCACAATGCAATCTAAGCACTTGCCACATCATAAATTATAATATGCCTTGTACACAACTTGTAGTAAAATATCCAAGCCTCTTATCATGATATACAGCTCAGGGTGTATTGGCCCACGCCATGTAACGACCAAAGGCGAATAGGAGGATGGTAATCCAAAAATCTGTTATTCTCCACGTTAGGATGTTCAACCACATGAGAAAGAGACGCTCATAGTGTGATAAAACAAATGTTGAAATCATGCATGTAACAATAATCAGCAGTGTCAGTTCGACGCGTTTCCCCGCTTCATGCAAGCGGCTTCCTCAGGAACAAAAAGCATTCGCAGTCAAAGGAGTTTATAGCTTGTAAAGGGCTCTTGCTCCACCACTGGTTCCAGGTTACCATCAGTGGGGTGTCTTTTGGGGCTGGAATTTACTGAAAAATCTTCTGAAAATCCAAACAAAAAGGGAAGGTCTACATTTGTGTGCATCAAGCAATATTACATCTGACCCACAATCTTGTCTGTAGTGCTATGATTAGCTGCCTTTTAACATTCCTGTCTTTGTTATTAGTAGGTACTTTGGAAAATAATATTCTCTGCGATCTAGGCGGAAAGTCAGTTCATATTGCACAATCAGATAGAAAGTTTCCAGAGGGTGCACAATATGAAGAACCTATATGGACACCTATGTGACATACTAATCACGGTATTAGACTATCGCCACTATATATATATATTCACTAAATAGTGGTGATAGTCTAATACTGTGATTAGTATGTCACATAGGTGTCAGTATGAACTGCTCTTTCTCATTTAAGCCAGTGCCAGTGTCTTTTTCTTTTTTTTTTTCTAAATAATAATGTAAAATATTGTCCAGTATTGTTATCGCCAAAATTACAAATAATATTGAGATATTTTTTAGCAATATCGCCCACCCCTAGCGGGTAGTATGTCACATACAGAAGGGGGAAGAGGAGTGCAGATGGGACATTTCATCTCCCTATCCTGTGCATAGGATCATGAGATGAAAGCTGGTTGTGCAGCAGTACAGTTAATGTACAGATGCTGAAAATGATCAGGTAAATTTTATTTCATTCTAGTTCTCCTTTAGGGGGTAATTCAGCAATGTGCGAAGTGAGCTCCAGATCCTTCGCATATGCTGTTATGCGCTCGCTGATGTCCTGCACGCGGACATCAGCAAACGCTTTAAAGGGATTCCAGTCTTGGCGAGGCGACTCGAGTGGTCTCGCCGAGACTGGATTCCCTTTAAAGCGTTCGCTGATGTCCGCGTGCAGGATATCAGCGAGCGCATAACAGCATGTGCGAAATGAGGCGAAGGATCCGGACCTCACTTCGCACATTGCTGAATTACCCCCTTAATCTTTAAGGCAAGAGAATCGCATTCCGTTCATGTATGAATGAACTCCTACTATGTTTATCATGCTGCTTTAATACACCCAGAACTGGAGAGTGACATGTCTTGTTTCTGTTTCAGGTTAGTCCACTGCACCCCGGCATATTATCGGTGATGGTTTATGATTTGTGTCTGGCCTTCCCAGCTCCTGCTACCGTCCGCATTCACGTGTCTGATATTTACCAGGTGGATGTCAGAGTAGTCGATAAGGTTGGTATATTTGTCATTGCAATTACATGGACCCCAGCTATTCGTAGAGAGTGAGATTCAGCTCGCTGGCTTGAAATATTACTATCTCCATCTTTTATCATGGAAGGAAAGAAAGGCTATTGCGTGAATACGCACTTGGCTAAGATGGAGTGATAGTCGTGTGTGTTATGAGAGATCCGCCCACTGCGCGGAGTGAACAAAGCCCTCAATATATTAAAGAAAGACTACCAGATCTGTAATGGGGAAGTTTTTATTATGCGTGTGGAATCTGTCTGTATTTGCTGCTATTTCTCAGCAGTTTTAAACAATAGACTACGTTTGTAGATTCTTGCCAATGATTCCTCATTCTACATTTCTTTTTTTTAAAAAAGATTTAGATTTTATTTTTAAGGAAAAACGGAAGCCTCTGGACATATTTTGCTTTTTTCATAGGTGGAAATTGGGAAATCGGTAAAGGCTTATGTGAAGGTTCTGGATTCTTCCAAGAAGCCGTTTCTTGCAAAGTATTTGGCACATATGGCTTTAGAGCTGGGAACATCCTCTCAGATTGTGTCAATAACGTGAGTATGGACTGTCAGGTTTCCAGCTAAGCGTGCTGTGCTTTGGCTTAGCAGCAGGAAGGTAGGGGTAACTTGGAGTAGTATTGCCATGTGGAGTTATATCGCTGTTCGTATACAGAGGGTTAGCATAGTATTGTCTGTTGTATCCGGTTATAGCTTTTCACTGTTTGCATACCATTCATTTGCCTCCCATAGGCCCCTGAAGGAAAAGTTGGATGATTTCTCATTGGTGTTTGCTGTAAGAGGTATTGCTATTGGCCAGACAAGTCTTACAGCTACTTCTACAGACCAATCAGGCAACAGAATTGATTCGTCTCCAAGGTCCCTTGAGGTAAAGAAACTCTTTACTTTCCATCTACTGGAAGCACAGCGGTCTCCTTCACATGGGGGTGGGACACATTTTAGGTAATTTGGTTACAACATGAAAAAAAAGGAATTTGTGTTAATTTTATAAATATTACATTTGGTTTCGATGGATTCGCCAGTCAGTTATGTTTTAGCAGCCATTAGCTTACGTGGCAACGCCTTTGTGTTTATGCTAGCTTTAGGAAATCCATCAAAAGGAAATAAAGCTGTTTTTTTAAAAAAAACATATTATATATGCCAGATATGAAAGGTGAATAATACATTTACATCAGTTATAAATGCTCATGGGACACTTTGTTTTCTTTGAGTTAAATGCACTTTAGTAGTAATTAAGATAAAAGGATAATATGCAATGTAAATATCTTGGGCACTGTGTCTGCCCCACAGGAGGGTAATAAACCCCTTTAATCTTAAAGGAACAGTCCAGCCCGATTAATAAAAAGTAATGTGTGTTGTAAATACATAATACATTTTTTTTCTAATATACTTAGTCAGTCTTTTATGCGAGGAAAGGAATTAATTATTCCATCTGTGTAGCAGTACACAGCTCCTTCTGTGTTTACTTCCTGGTTGGAATCTTTTGCCACTGACACAACAGCGTCTCAGGAAGGGCAAAATTAATAGTTAATTACCATAGGCAGTTACAGTACTTACAGCTAATGGTGTATGCTGTCAGTAGCAAGCGCTGATACTGGGCATGAGAGAGAGACCAAATCTATATAAAAATAAAGTCAATATTTCAGCCGTTTCTTTAACAATTGCTTTTGCTGGGTTAACTACACCTTTTAGAGTTAAAAAAAAAAAAAAAGGTGGATGACAGCTTAAAGGTTCTGATTGGTTATTTAGCATTATCCAGCCTGTCAATCAATTCCTTAACACTAAGCAGAAAGTGGCTGAGAGAGGGAAGCAGCTTCAGTAACAAACTGGCGCTAAATTGTGAAGGGTGGAAATAAATAATTTATTTGACAAAGCATTTATTTAGCTTTTATTTAACAGTGTCAAACAGACAGCAAATAACTGTTGGTGCCTAAACTGTTCTTTTAAAGAAAAATGTTAACGAATGCACCTTTGGTTTGGTGGTTCCTTGGTAGGAGGCCCAGCCCCTCGTAACGCCCCTAACGTTTCTAATAGTTGAAACTGAGCTGCTAGAATCTGGGTTATTTCTCAATGTAATGTTGGGGTGGTGGGGGTTGTGTCCCATTTTACATGTTTCCAGGGTCCATTGTTGATTGATGTCAACCTTACTTGCTCCAAATTATTGTTTGAGTTAAAAAAAAAAAAAAAAAAAAAAGGATAATTTTCTCTCCTTCCCTAGGTTTTCCCTCCCTTCCGCCTGCTGCCACGAAAGATTACACTTTTAATTGGCGCGACGATGCAGGTAAGTAAGAAGGTGTTTACTTTGCCTTTAACAAGTCCAGTTTGACATTGCTAAAGTCCAAATTGTTGCATAAAGGTGTGAATTTGCCAGCAATAGACTGCTACTGTCACAGTTTTTATAATGAGAATATTGTTACGACTTTACTATGGACATATTGTCCTAGTCCGTTCTTTAAAAAATTGTTTAAAATAGGAAAATTGTCATGGATTTACTTTGAGAATCCCCTCCCCCCCACCCCTCCAGATAGGCAGTGACACATACAGGAAATCCTGTCTCCCGGTAACTTGTTATAACGTTACAGTTGTAAACAATCGTTAATACAGGGTATTCTGTCTCCCGGTAACTTGTTATAACGTTACAGTTATACACAATCATTAATACAGGGAATCCTGTCTCCCAGTAACTTGTTATAACAGCAACAAAAAATCTCACAAGAGAAAGCAGTGAGCACTCATTAAGTAGATATCAAATATATCAAACAAGATTAATTAACACCTACTTGATGTAGGAGGTGCAACATAGGAGAGTAAAACATATACCAAAGGGAAGAAAGACAAAGACTCTCCCTAATTTATGTGCACTCAAATTCAAATATTTATTTAAATTAACACGGCAAACCAATCAATACAAAATAGTGTATAATAGCATGAATGTGATGCCAGGAATAAACTCACAAAAAACTAAAAACATTTAAAAACAGTTAAAATATCAGCCCATATAGCAGCAACTAACAGATCATTAATGCAGTAATGTGAAACATATATCTCTATCTAGTTCTTTTGAATGTATTATAGAATCATTGGCAACAATGGCCAGTGTATTAGACTAGGTATTTTAATTAACACAGTCACAATAATACTGTTACCGGTTTTAGTAGTCCAAAGTGTCCAGTCAACTAAATCGTGCAAATAGTTCTAAGCAGTGATCTGCAATGGTCAGGAAGATGGTAGGCAGTTAGTGCTGCTAGTGGAAACGCCGGACGCGTTTCGTCACATCTAGTGGGACTTCTTCCTGCGGCTACAGAAGTGAGCTCAATGCTGGCGTTTATAAATTATCCCTTCTTAGACCCGGATATGGTGACGTCACCACGCTATAGTGCGTCAGACGCATACTCAAAGCGTTATGGGTATTAATGTAAACTAAATATTATTTAGTTAAAGAATCAGTATGCACAAGGATAAACTTCTAACATTGCATGTATTATACAAAACCAAACAAATTATGTACAAAGTAAATATAGAGTAAATGATGTGAAAACGTATGTAACGATCTCAAAGTTAAAAAAAAGAAAAAAAATTTGTTTCAAAAGAATTAATTAAACCCATTCACAGATCAAAGTCCTTGTTGGATAAACTCAAATTTCTTCACATATAGCCAAATATCATTGATGGACAGGCAATACAGGTTAGTGTTTTTATCCTCAGAATATTGTTGCATGTGAAATATTATTTATCCTTGAAAGTTGAAATCTGAATCTTTAATTTGATTTCCGAGCAGATCTTTCTTCTTATATTCTCAAAATTACATGTAAAAAGGTCAAGGTCCCAATTTGAATATTCAGGGAGAACGGATTGACTGAAAAAAAACAATCTTTAAGAAAGTCTGACATGAATTGGATATGTTCTTCTTTGTGAATGTTAAATTCCAAGTTGTTACTTCGCTTTTATATAACGATATCTTCTTGCACTGTAAATTGAATATCAAACAGATAATGCAGTCACTGTTAAGATTGCAATGGATGGTGAGGGGTTTATTAGAGAAATACTGTATAGTCAAGTTCTTCATTAATACCATTCGGTACTAATGTATTTAGATCAGAGATCCATTTGCACTCTTTTTGTAACAAACGTTGACTAAGGTTACCCCCCCGTCTTCCCACAGTCACCTTCTCTAAACCTACAAAAGTGGTCCCATGTACTTCAGAATTATGTGTTTTTAAGTAATGGACTGCTACCGACGATAATGTCTTATTTGCCAATTGATGTTTCTTGGCCAGTTTAATATTTGAAAGATGTTGCCCTATTTATTAACTAAATAATATTTAGTTTACATTAATACCCATAACGCTTTGAGTATGCATCTGACGTCATCGCGCATAACATGCGCGATGATACCGGAATGCACTATAGCGTGGTGACGTCACCATATCCGGGTCTAAGAAGGGATCATTTATAAACGCCAGCATTGAGCTCACTTCTGTAGCCGCAGGAAGAAGTCCCACTAGATGGGACGAAACGCGTCCGGCGTTTCCACTAGCAGCACTAACTGCCTACCATCTTTCTGACCATTGCAGATCACTGTTTAGAACTATTTGCACGATTTAGTTGACTGGACAGTTTGGACTACTAAGACCGGTAACAGTATTATTGTGACTGTGTTAATTAAAATACCTAGTCTAATACACTGGCCATTGTTGCCAATGATTCTATAATACATTCAAAAGAACTAGGTAGAGATATATGTTTCACATTATTGCATTAATGATCTGTTAGTTGCTGCTACATGGGCTGATATTTTAACTGTTTTTAAATGTTTTTAGTTTTTTGTGAGTTTATTCCTGGCATCACATTCATGCTATTATACACTATTTTGTATTGATTGGTTTGCCGTGTTAATTTAAATAAATATTTGAATTTGAGTGCACATAAATTAGGGAGAGTCTTTGTCTTTCTTCCCTTTGGTAACTTGTTATAACGTTACAGTTATACACAATCATTAATACAGGGAATCCTGTCTCCCAGTAACTTGTTATAACGTTACAGTTATACACAATCATTAATACAGGGAATCCTGTCTCCCGGTAACTTGTTATAACGTTACAGTTGTACACAATCATTAATACAGGAGCAATAATGTTCCACACACAGTCCTTTAACTATGTAGTGCAGGGAATGTGGTTAAATGACATTTGTTTCCCCAGCAATTTCTTACCCAAGTTCTGTCTCTCTTTCCCAGATTACATCGGAGGGTGGACCCCAGCCTCACTCCATCATATTGTTCTCCATTACGGACAACAAGATTGCATCTATCCAAGGCAATGGTTTTGTCAAGGGGGTGACTATTGGCAATGGGACGGTCACAGGTGTGGTCCAGGCAGTTGACGCCGAGTCAGGAAAAGTTATGATTGTGTCTGAGGTAACTTGTTCTGTCTACCGTTAAAATGGTATCTATGGAAACGGAGCGGTCTACCCAAGCTAGCGCTCTTTATTAAACATAACTAGACTTATCATTGCAAACTGTGACACTGGAGGAAATTTAAGCAATCGGCCCTAGGCGGAGATACGTGGTTAATCTAAGCATCTACAACTGAGGTAAGAATGTAGGCGCTATGGACGCTGTTACTCTGAACGAAAAGAGGCTGAACTAGTGGACTGTGAGTGAAAGACTGTATGCTAAAGTGTGGACTAGGACACGTGGTTGGCAGGGGGTGCCTGTGTCTACTCTGGTCACAGTTAAAGTCGGGAAGCTTTCAATGAATGGTTTGTAGCAGTAAATTGTGACATTCTTGCTTTGCAGGATTCAGTAGAGGTTGAAGTGATCCAGCTGAAGGCTGTGCGTATTCATGCGCCTATTACAAGGATGAAAGTGGGAACGCAGGTAATGCCATGTCCATTGCTGAACTTGCAGAATAGTTTGTACGTATCCCCCCATCCTTTCCTTGTGTAATTATCCCTTTTACTATGTACTTACTGCAGATGCCCGTTTATATAATGGGAGTCACCAGCAGCCAGACTCCATTCTCATTTGGTGATGCTGTGCCAGGTTTAACGTTCCACTGGACTGTGGTGAAAAGAGATTTCATTGATGTTAGGAGCCGGCACGACGAGGTAAAACCTTCTATCCTTTTCTTTTTCTGATAAATAGAAAAGTTTGAGAAAGTAAAATGCCAAGCTGAATTATTTTGACATTAGTGAACTGGGGGAAGCTTGGCAGAATCTAGAAGCAAAGCCACATGAGTCTAGGCCAGGGGTCGGCAATCTTCGCAGAGGAGGGAGCCATTTCTCTCCCTCCTCCACCTTTGCAAATTGCTCCCGGAGCCGCAAAAAGGGAGGAGCGTGTAAGGTTATGATCACATGACCTTTGACATCCCATCACAAGAGACGTCAAAGGCCGGGGGTGGCTGGGAGGGCAAGCTAGCTCGGAGCCGCATATGCGGCCAAAGAGCCAAATGCGGCTTGCGAGTCGCGGTTTGCCTACCGCTGGTCTAGGCTATGAGCAAGTCCAACAGTCTATGTATCATCTCCATTAGCCCTTAGTTATCCAGATTCTGCTGTTGCACCGTTGCTATTTGCTGTTAATTAACGTGAAGTAAACCCAGCTTTAAAATGACTGTTACAGGCTTCCCTGGACCTTCCTGCTCATCATAACTTTGCCATGAATGTTTATGCCAAAATGAAAGGTAAAACTACGCTCAAAGTGACAGTGAAAGTTGTTGATCCAACAGCCAAGCAGTTGTACAACCTAGCTGGCGAGCTGTCCGACGAGATACAGATACAGGTAAATGTTTGTGGCCGCAGGTAGGGGGAGGAGGGGTGCAGTGAATCATTTATTACCGTGCATTTCTGGACTGGGAGAGTTTGGCTCTGTTCATTTGAAATTGAAAGCGTAATTTGAAATGTAGGAATTGATACAAGTTATTTGTTCTTACAGGTTACTTAGAGTTTTAATTGAAATAAAAGCTAAATGTTGGCTTAATCCTGTATTACATGAATAGGTACAGTAGATAAGAATGCAATGAAATATATACACTAAGATCTGACTCATTGAGAAGTTAAGTGCTTCTGTATCGCAGCACAAGGCATCCATTTTTCTGTTTTAGACACGCCCGCTGCCTTCCTTGGGCACTCTTGGTGACACATAGACTTCTATGAAAACCTGTGCCTGGTCCTAGTCCCTGATGTGTGTCAGAGATGGGAAGGGGGCGTGTCTAAAATAGCAAAATGGCTGCTTTGTACTGTTAGGGAACAATCTAATGCAAGTGCTCATCACTACTTAAAGGTGAGTCCAATTTCAGCGCTTTAGGCTTTATGTTCTTATCTATCAGTGCACTCTATTAAAGGATTAAGCCAAAGTTCTTCTTTAAGCATCTGCTCATAGTATATTTATTGTACAAGGTCCCTTAGAACTTTGCAGTTTGTTGTAATGTGCATGAGACAATAGGATATATATGCGCATAAGTATAATTTTAATTGATTTCTGTTCTAGGTGTATGACAGACTTCATTTACTTACTCCCAGTGCAGAGGCTGAGCATATCTTAATGTCACCCAATTCCTTCTTAAGGCTTCAAACAAATAGGTAATGAGTGTATAAAAAGATTTCAGTCATTCGATCAGAGGGTGGGCAAATGTGTAACTTCCCAGAATCCTTTAGATTAAAGTGCCTACATGTGAGATCCAATGTGGCGATCCCTGCTTTGTACTCGTGTAAATAATTTACTGTATTGCCCCTGAAACACACACCGGGGAGAGAGGCTACATGTGAAATCCAGTGGTTTACAAGCAGTGGGAATCTCTGATGTTTCTGAATCCTGACAGTTTTCATGGGAGGGGGGGGGAACATTGGTGGGATTCCTTCCCTTTTCAACAGGTATTAATGAACACTTTGCTTTCCCAGGTAAATGTTTGGGTGTCTGTACAGTCATGGCCAAAAGTTTTGAGAATGACACAAATATCATATTTTCACATGATCTGCTGCCCTCTGGTTTTTATGTGTGTTTGTCAGATGTTTTTATCACATACAGAAATACAATTGCATCATATTATGAGTAACAAAAGCTTTTATTGACAGTTAGAATGAGTTAATGCAGCAAGTCAATATTTGCAAGGTTGACCCTCCTTCTTCAGGACCTCTGCAATTCTCCCTGGCATGTTCTCAATCAACTACTGGACCAATTCCTGACTGATATCCGTCCATTCTTGCACAATCTATGCTTGTATTTTGTCAGAATTTGTAGGTTTTTGTTTGTCCACCCGTTTCTTGATGATTGACCACAAGTTCTCAATGGGATTAAGATCTGGGGAGTTTCCAGGCCATGGTCCCAAGATCTCTGTTTTGTTCCCTGAGTCATTTAGTTATCACCTTTGCTTTATGGCAAGGTGCTCCATTATGCTGGAAAAGGCATTGTTGATCACCAAACTGCTCTTGGACGGTTGGGGGAAGTTGCTCTCAGAGGACAATCTGGTACCATTCTTTATTCCTGGCTGTGTTTTTAGGCAAGACTGTGAGTGAGCTGATTCCCTTGGCTGAGAAGCAACCCCACACATGA
>WMED01025213.1:0-11065 GCA_019650415.1 Pipa parva | reverse complement strand
GATATGCGTACTGAAGCGAACAATCGCAGGGTAAGTTCGCTCTTTGGTGAATTACCCCCTGGATTGGTAGCCAATCTGGAGCCGCATGAGATGTCAGCAGCTCTGGATTCAAAAGGGCTGAGGGAGCCGCATGTATATGGCTCCCTCAGCCAAAAAGGTTGCCGACCCCTGCTTTAAGTTGTCCGTACACATATTGATTTATCTAATTATGATGTTTCAAAATTATAAATCTTACACCACTCTTTTAGAAATCTTCTTGTGTACAGGTAACCATTGATCAGAAGCAATCAACTCTGGATGAATGCACCAGTAAAAGAACTGATTCTCCAGGATGAAAACATGCTGTTTCAGTACATGAATAAATTGATATGTGTGGAAAAAGAAATTATGGGATTAAACATTTATTTGAAAGCGAGTGTAGAAAATGGAAAAAAAAACATTTATCAGATAATATAGTCATGTGTTCATTGGATGACTGGAAATTGATCATAATGACATAAATTTATACAGGTACTTAGAGGGACGAAATTTATTAAAATCGGTAAATAACCGATATCACGATATTGGTGACATCGATAACGCGATATCGAAATTTCAGACGTTCTGCCATTGAAATCAATGGTTCGGCTCAAATTTGATATCGTGATATCAGTAGTATCGATATTGCGATATCCATAAAATTCTGATATCGATGATTTCAATATAAGTAAAAACCCGTTCAATATTGCAATATCAATGCTATCGCTTTTAATAAATTTTGCCAGTTTCATATCTTTTGGAGTCCTGAAGTACCGTAACTCTCATACTATCATCCTGTTCCGTACTATCACTAAGATCTAGTCTAACGAACCTGGCGTTTTAACGTGGAATTCCTAAATTAACAAATGCCAACCACTATCCTTTACCCATCATAAATCTCTGCCCCTTGTTTTCTAATGGACTCAAGGGCCTTGAAATTAGCGTTAAATGTCATTGGCCAAACCACACTTTTGTTTCATGGACTAAAACTCAGTTCTTTCGAAGGTACATTGAGTTATATCAAGTATTAACATAGCAAAGGAGACAATGAATATGATTGCTACAACAATAGCCGGCAACATCAACTGAAAGGTGTGAATAAGAGGAATATCACAGATATAAAATGTTGAACTGTGGGTTAAAGCTATTTAGAAATATAAAGAAATGGATGAAATATGCTGTGAATCAGAACGGTACTCATTTAAATTGCTTTTTTCCAACAAGAAAAAAAAAAAAAAGTACCTTTCCAAGTCTTAAATCACATAAAAATTTCAAACAGATCAATCTTTGTATGCTGGAGCTATAACTGCAGAAAAAGTTACTGTATAATGGAACCTCTGATTAAATTGTAACTATTGTTATACTGCCAAATATGTTTCAGCTGCCTAAATGATATTGCTGCTGTACAAATTCACTCCATGCATGTCTAGATCAAAATATCTGGAAAAAAAAAAGCCTCACTGCTTTAAAGTTTTTGTTTATATTTTATATGCTTAGAGTTAACATATATTTGGAATGTATTATTACATTTTATTTAGCTTTTTTTTTTTTAAATAAAAAAGACTGAAGCTTGCTGGTTTCAAGAAAGAGAAAAAAAACATGGAGCCAACCATTAGGCAAAAAATCTAAAACAGATCTGTCTAAAGAGGGTGTCCAAAGCCAATGAGAGCTTGTATAACATTCTGAGAGCTCAGTGGGCAGGGTGACATTCAGAGCTCAGCATGTTTTGCATAGTTCCATTTGCACACATATCCCTTTTTCTCTGGAGAGGATACTTTACATTTATTTCTCAGGGAGCCTAAAGTGTTCCTACCAGCTCAGTCTTTCTCTGTGACTTAAATAAGCCCTTTCTGTAAAGGAACACCAATTACCCAGGCTGAAGAAAAAGGCCTGTCAACCATGGTTATTGAAATTACTCTCTGGATTATATTAAATTTATTTTATTTAGTAATCCAAACCCTGTGTAGCCATAGTGAATTTTGATGCTTCACCGTTTCTACCATCTTATATTTTAGAGACTCTAATATGTACTTAGAGCCCCGTCTAGTGACCTGTTGTAAAATGACACTTGTTATTGTAAGTTACATTCAGCAGGGTGTTACTGGATTTCTGCCCAGTGATGGATTAACAAATTGGGGCTCACCCTAGCTTATATAACTTGGTGTATGGGTGTGCCCTGGGTCTTCTACCACAGAGTGTTGCAGGAGCAACACTTTACCTCCACCTCCTGGTGGAGGGTCTGCTTAAGGGAGATTACCTTAGGGATTCCTATTATGTCTAGCTCACCTTAGTGTGTGAGAGTGGGCAGTGCAGGATATTTAGCTGAGTAGCATAAGACCCCACCAGGAACTTAGTGGCCTACGGGGGCACAAGTGTAATCTTAAACTACAAAAGGATACATTGCTCAGGGTTTATCAATGGTAGGCTTAGGGACAAAGGCTTAGCCTCATCTTTGGAAGCCGTATCAAGGTCCATTCAGAAATTGGGGCCATCCAGAACCCTCCTAGGATCCACATTTATGCTGAAGTGATATCAAATCTTCTGGTGGTAACTATATGTGATTGTATATATCTGCATTCCCTTTTACTTTTCACTATATGTTCTGTATGAATAACTGCTCCATATAATGTAACTATAACTCTCTAGTTTGCTCGTGTTTACTGTTCTAATAAATGTGTGTGAGTTTTAAGAAAGAACCACTATCTTTTGTATATTAACTTTTATGCGCCATATGTACTATTACAATGTGTTATAGACCTACTCCAAAGTGTAAGCAGTGCCTGCTTCCCTGAGGTCTCTAATAGCCTAGGTATATGTATATGTATACATTAAATGTTGCCACATAACGGCTTTAATATATACCTTGAACTATAGCGTTACACCTGCTATAAATAATTTTCTACAGGTTAACAGTAGATGATCTTGTTTAATTAAATTAACTAAAGGAGGAAAAGCAGGACATCATTGTTTTTATTTATATATCTATTATGTATATACTGTATTTTCCAGCATGTTTGAATAATAGGTTTGTAAAGTTGACTAGTCAAGAAGCTTGGACTCCATTCGCTTTTACATGGAGCAGCATAGTTGAATTGTGTAAACCCCTTGTCATCTTACTTTAAAGCCAATCTGGTGTTGCCGAGGGTAGGAATTTCCACATCTGTTTTAGCCTTCGGGATGCTGTTTTTAAAGACCTGTAATATAGTATAGGGGGATTCTCTAAGATATAAAGAAAGCCTATCCATATTCAGGAGATATATTGATTCTAAACCCTAAACATGTCCCTAAGCGTGCAGCTATCATCAAAAATAGCAATAGTTATAAAGATAAAACTACTGCAAGTTTAGCTGCATTAAATCAGGTTAAAATTTAAGATATATTTAGTAATTACCTCCAGTCAGTAGAGGAGCTTAACCATAGCATTCATTCATTGATTTGTTTAAAGCGTTTTATTAATTTTATTATTCACAATTCAATACAGGCCATTAGCACATAAGTTTTCACCTGTAGTATTGGCTGCATTTTCATATTTAGTGTGGTCAAAACTCCAGCCACAACATCCCCACCCTTGCACCTATCCAAAAATAGACAAATCTATTGCATTAAAATGGGGTTAACGGTAGCTGGGGCATGCAATAAAAGAGACAACTAGTAGGTAAGTGAATTGTGTGCATCAGCATTTGCTTTTGTTACTATACTGTTCTTTACTGCAGAATTTCAAAGGTATGATTTTGCTGTTTCTGGCATAATTGTCAGCATTTTTTCATTTTACCTTTAGCACTGATTTCCTTTTGGCACTAGCACAGAATCCAGAAGTGTCACTCAACAGATTCTCATCTAAGGCAGTTACTCATTTAATTGGACCTGTCATTTCTCAACATTCCATCATCTTCCTTACAGATGTCTGTGGTCAGTTTCTGCCACTGGTAGTGTATATAGTGGGTTTTTTTTTTTTTTTTTACTAAATGTATTACTACTACAGAGTACACATATTATATACAAACATGATTAATACTTATTATCAATATCAATTTTAACAATTATTATAGGTTAAAAAAAAACACTGACATTTTAAATGAAAGATAAGCGAATGTATATATTCATAGAGCTTTTTATCGTTTCTACTTTTTTTAATGGTTTTGTTGGGAACAATACAATAGTGTTATTTATATATTTATTAATTTTGTTTATTTTTATTTGGTATAGGTACCCTATAACAAAAACTGCTGCCCCTGCACACCTCTCTCCACCCGAATAATAAAGAAAATGACTCGGAACCTGGGAGTGCTTGCATGACACCGAGCAACCATAATGACTCGCTCCAACAGACCTGCATTAAAAAGAATAGTGCCAAAGGGGAGTTACAATTTTGGGTCATATTTATTAATGTGTGATGATAGTTATGTACTGATTTCACCATTATTATCCTTATCAAAGTATAACGTACCTATATCATTACGGCAATATTTATTGCTTGTGTTTAGCTGTCTAGTGGCCCCTTTAATTAAAATGATGAGACAAAACAGCAGCAAGTATACAAGTGATAAGTATTACAAAGACGGGTAAACATCATACGAATAACTGGAATGTACCACAATGAAGATATTACATTGTCACATGTACTGTAAATAAATCTGTCATTAGAATTTTGTTGTATTTTCAACAGAAATCCCAAACTACTTAAAAACATGCTGTTGTAGTAAAAATCTAGAGCTTCAATATTTATCTCTATCTAGTGGTGTCACTACTCCTTCCCATTTTGCAAGTTCCACTGATCCATTGGTTTGTTAACAGATTTGCATTAGAAAAGTATTTACTTTGGTCTTAGCCAGTTTTTTTTATTTTTAATGGAAACTGAGCTTATTTATAAATCATAAGAAGTACAAGCATAGAATCATCAATAGGGGGACATAATACCTCCAATTACTTATAATACCTCCAAGCTTTACTTATAATACCCTATATTCTATTAAGAGACCATGAACACAGAGTAGATCCAGACTTCTCTTCAGATCTACAATTGCTGGGAAGAAACTATTGCCAGGTTAGTGTATTTTACACACTCATTCTATGTGAATCAAGGTTTGTTTATATGTTTTGTTTACCAATTCATTATTACATTATTTTTATTAGATAGATGCTAATTATCTTTAGATAAAACTCAGGCAAAAAACCGATTTGCTTACTGTGAATAATGAATTTGCATAACTGCAAATTGATACTTGTGCTGAAAATTGCAAATCGATGACTGATTTATAATGCATAGAGTTGTTATGTATGAGCCAAATGCTTGAGCCATATCATGTAATGGTGTTATAAATTCACAGCAAACATCACAAATTGAGTCATAAATCATAGATCAATTTGCAACACTGCTGTGATTCATTACTGTGTCTGCAAACCCATAATTTTGAAATAACATTTCTAAATTTCAACAAAGCTGACTGAAGATAATGTTAAGGCAGTAAGCCCAAGCAACTGCTACCATTTAGATATAATATAAAGGTGATCCATCCATTCTTCTCCTCAGATCTATATTATAACATGAGCTCCTGTTCATAGCTACCATAGGCTAAAGCAAATAGGTAAACAGTTCAAATAAAGATTGTATGACCCACCCTTTTCTCACCTCTAAAGTCCATGACAAGTGAACATATTCAAGTCACTTGAACATTTTTTTTTACAATCTCTTAAATAGAAAATCAACTCTCCAAAACTAAAACAAATTAAAATGCATTTAACATATGCAAATGAATAAGAACCACAGTGCAAGTTACACATTTCTACAAAAACTCTATTCACAAAATAATTTGCATACTTCTAGGCTTGACAATAAAAATTTGGGCCTCATTGACTAAGGGATGAATTCACCTGTCGAATTCACTCCGCTACAATTCGAATCACATCAACTAAACAGTCGCAAATTCACTTTTTCTAATGTGCGAAGCAAACAAGCAAACTGATACGGACGCTGTTGCTTTTGTTGTGTGGCTAAGTCATTCGAAAAGAAGTAAGATGAGAAATCATTCGACATCATCCTCACCATATCCCACTAACTGTACTGTATATAAATGAATAATACATATGTTTCTATGCCACCTTGTCTCTAGTTAATGTTCAGTTGCAGACAAATTTAGTCACAGTCACCACTTTTGAAGAAATGTTAGCCACACCAGAGCCCGCTATCAATCCTTCATTTCACCTCTCTAATGTGGCAAAGTCAAATAGGTGAATTCAGAGCACTACACATTGTTGAATTTGCAACTGTGACTCACTCTGCCACTTGTTGAATATGCTAAGTATTAAGCACCTGTGCACATGCATGCATAGTAATGCAAACAGCTCCATAAGATCACAACTATCATAGTCTCCTGAATTAGACATGCATTTGCCACATCATAAAGTTTGCTAATTCATAGCTATATGCAACTATTCACACTTTAGTCAATAATACCCAAACTGTTATGTATAAGGTATTAATGAAGCTTTAGAAAAAATGTATTCTTTTTTTTTTTTTTAATTAAGTAATACATTTTTTTTTTCTTTGAAAAATAGGAAAATAAATATAACAATAAAGGGCTTCTAATACAGTATATGTAATATTGCAGGATGCAATTTAACCAGGGTGACAGGAATGTGAGCCAATATATTAATATTGAGGTGCAAATTTAAAATGTATGGTTTTGTAAAGCATCAAAGAGCAATCATTTAAGTGAGTCAATATTAAAAAATATTTGTAACTTTTTTTTATTGCTATCCAATCGCAAAATTCAGCTTACGTTAATTTAAAGAAATTTTGTTTAATGTTTAAATAAAGAATCACTGTTACGACAATCCATGTTTTCCATGTTTTACGGAAAGCTTGCCTTTTGGCAAGCTGATCTGGAAACTTTGGAAATTGTAAGCATTATAGCAATACAAAATACATGTACGATTCTTAATCCTCTGTCTTCACTGCCACATTTTCTAAGTAGCTGGCCCCTGCCAAAGATGAGATACACATAGCAATCTACTTCATTATTGCATTATTTTGGGGTGGATGATTGATTGAGCATGTTCAAAAGAGAGCAGTGCCTAGAGCATGTGTGGGGGAGACACTATTTTTTTCAAAATTAATATATTTTCTTATTATTATTACTATTATATAAATTAATATATGATCAACATAATGCTTGTTCGACCTGTAATATTGATACTGGACCAATGTAAGTTAAAGTGCACCTGTCATCTCAAAACTAATACTAATTTAGGTTGTACTAATGAAATAAACATTTTGTAAATATATATGTATTAAAAATGTACCTTTATACAGCGTTTCTCTCTGTCATTTTCCCTGTCAGCCTGCCTTTTTTTTCCCAAGTGTCGGGTGGGTGGGGCTAAATAATGATTGACATTATAGGTCCTCCTATAAGTTCCCTTAAATCACAATCTAACAGGGATCTGATTGGAGAAGCTATAATGTTAATCATCATCACCTGACCCAGGAAAAAAAGTCGGGCTGACAGGGAAGAGGACAGAGAGAAAGACTGTATAAAGTTACTTTTTTTTTTAATACATATATATTTTCAAAAACATTTATTTCATTAGTACAACCAAAATTAGTATTAGTGTTTTGAGGTGACAGGTGCACTTTAAAATTGTGGAGTCTAGCTAATTAGGTCATAATAAGTCAGTTTAACATATACAGAGATATTTTTGTTAAACTTTTAGAGTACCTTTAAAAATGACTTTTGAGAAGGTCAAAAATGATTTTATTGTGCAGTTTACAAAGATATAAAATACCTGCTTTCTGTAGAAATGTATGCCATTAGGCACATATCAATACTTTGGTCATTGATGATATTTTTTTAATATAAACTGGTACTGAGAATTTATTAAACTGGGAAACGCTGTTTTTGCTTTTCCGAGTTTAATAATCGGGAGAACACTCTGATGTTTCTCGCGGTATCGTGAGATTTGCTTCAATCAATACTTGAGAAACTTTTTCTATAGAATATATCCATGGAAAGGTAGCTATACAGTATGACTAGCCTTTCCATGGATAAATTCAATAGTAAAAGTTTCTCACGGCAAGTATCGATCGCAGCAAATCTCGCAATACTTACTGCGAGAAACTTCAGAGTGTTCTCCCGATTAATCTCAGAAAAACCGAAACTTAAAATAAATGTAACTTTTTTTTAAAAAATTGATAATAAATCGTATTGTTAAAAAGGGGTTAATATGCCTAAATAATAAAATGTCTTTTTTTAAATTTGGCCTGACTGTTTAAACATTGTAAATTTGTGGGTGTGTTATTACAATCATTGTTGATAGATGTCACTAAAGTAAAGTGAATGGTAATTTGATGTAAAATTTGATGGTATAAAGGGAGCTCTCTAAATAAAGATTCGCCAACATTGATTTTTCACAAGGAAAATGTAATTAAAAAAAACTGAAGACACAAGATAACAAAATATACAGTTTGTGCATCTTTTTCTTAGTGATTAATTATAATGCATTTGCAACGTAAACTTTAAAAATAAATCCACTGCAGTAATAATTGGTAGTAAATATAGGTAAGAAAAGCATTTCTGTTTAGAAACCTTCATAAGTAACCGTGGAAACAAAATAGGTTCTCCCAAGAGATCTGCTTCTGTCAAGTATAACTGCTGAATACATTTATTGATGATGATAAGATGTTGCTTGATTTTCAGACAAGGGCAGAATAATGTAGCTTATTATTTTCATGTATTAAAAGGAGAGCTAAAGGCTAATACAAATTTCAGGCATTTCAATAGTTCTCCAAAATCGTCCAAAATAAGCACTTTTTTTAGTTTACTGTCATTATTTTCCTGAATTCCCTGTATATTCCCCAAGGATCGCAATCAGTGACCCAAGCATGCTCAGTAGAATCACCTGCTGGCAACTGTTAAAATCAATCTCTTTTAAAAAAAGAAAATGTTGTATATTTTTACAGGAAGCAAATACAAGATTTCCTTGAAAATTCAACAACTTGTTTATTCCATGGAGCAGCTTGAAACAACAGCAACAATCTTAAAATGTTACTAAAACTCGGGCCTCTTTAAGAGCAGTTACTGTATGGATCGAGTTACTAGATTTGAACTATGGTCTCCCCATTCATAGACAGTAGAATTACCATGCAGCCACAGGAGACATCAGTGTGTTTTCCCCTTCTAGTAATGATATCCTTTCTGCAATGTTGAGTTTCCCACCTTGCACAGGTGGTTTGAATCAAATAATAATCCTATTATCCAATGTACTAACTGTCTGCTAGCCAATCCTAGCAGATGGCCTGGTTTACATAACCTGCAGTTACACTATGTCCTTGTCTGATTATAGGACTCCCTTCTATGTTCCTGGTGCTAAATTCTGTTGTTTATCTGGATTTTGACCTTGGTCTGTTACTTGATTTTGTTTGATCTCTGCCTGCCCTGACTCCTGCCTGCTTTACCGACTACGTTTGATCTCTGCCTGCCATGACTCCTGCCTACTTTACCGACTATGACTAATCTCTGCCTGCCCTGACTCCTGCCTGCTTTACTGACTACATCTGATCTCTGCCTGCCCTGACTCCTGCCTTCTTTACCGACTACGTCTGATCTCTGCCTGCCCTGACTCCTGCCTACTTTACCGACTATGACTGATCTCTGCCTGCCCTAACTTCTACCTAGATTTCTGGCTACGTCTGATCTCTGCCTGCCCTGACTACTGCTTGTCTTCTAAATACGCCTGCACCTCATTCCCCATAGTTCCCTCTTACCCCTCTGTTCCTGATGGTATACTCCAACTGGAGGTGACTTTCCCTGGGACCAGGACCTGGGGGTCCTCTTGTAGGAAAGGCCATATGCCCTTATCAGGGTTAAGGATGAAGACCTGGGATCCCTTAGACTCTGCACCCAGAGTTCAGCCGGCATTGAACCTCTTCGGGAGTTGTGCGAGCAACCAGCCTAGCAGTTAGCAACATAACCATTCAAAAGATAATAACAAGAAAAAAAAATTTAAATGCTGTATTAAAAATATGTCTGTAAAAAAAAAAAGTATCCAAAATATTTTTGACTTTATATCACCTCCAATTGTTATTGTTATTACTTTATCTCATGTTGCTTCTCGCTGGAAATGAATGAAATGTTTTGTTTTGTTTTTTAGTTATAATTACTTTTCAAAGTTATTCTATTTGTTTTTGTTCTTCTTTATGAGAGTTTTATACAGTTCTTCTTTCATGTCTGAATATACAGAGGGTAATCAATCAGAAGTGTGATTACACCCAATTATTTATTCAGGTGCTCCTTTACCTTTGTGATTAAATCCTTTTATGATAACAGGGGAAGCAACACTAATCTGTCCAATTAATGCTATATAAGGTGAGCCAAGATAATTACAGATGTTCTTCTGTGCAATCTCATACAAACATGTAGAAAAGAATGATGTTGTGTAGAACACGAGTAACGTTCCAGCATTCTCCTCCAGATTTAGGCAGGGCCACACCACAATTATGGATTTCTGTGGTTTTACCAAGCGGTAATTATGACTCACTCTTCAATCAGAGGAAAAGCTGGTGTAGGGGCACACTCTCACCTTCAAGGTAAAGTCAGTATCAGTAGTCTCCGGAGTGCCTACCCATCTCCATTTTTTCTATCAAATCAATGGGCCAGTGTTGGATCTACTATTAAAAGAGAGAATATTCTTTTAGATGATAGGCGAGTAGGTAAGGTCAACCATCAAAGGGTTAGTGTTTCAGTTTCTGGGTTTCTGGATACGTAGTAGAAAATGGAATAAAGTGTTTCAAGGCAAGTGGTGATTTTATTTTTATTTACTACATGTTTCGAGCTTACCAGGTCATTTATCAAGTGGTAAAGGGCCTAGAATGGCATATTCCTCATAGACTGTAAATGTTTGTGAAAACTATACTATACTAATACTATAATCATAATAATGTTAAAAAATCACAGATATATAAAATATATATAAAATTGATTTATTTTTCTACAACATAGTACAAACCCCAAAATCAGAAAAGTTGGCACGTTGTGTAAATCGTAAATAAAAA
>WMED01025212.1:0-11065 GCA_019650415.1 Pipa parva | reverse complement strand
AGCAGGAACATTCAGTGAAGGTAACAAATTAAAAACAAAAAGAAACGCTTAGGTGCCCCCAAGGGCAAAAACAGTTGCTTCGCCGAGACGGGAATCCCTTTAATGCGCATGCTGATGTTTGCGTGCAGGACATCAGCATGCGCATAACACCATTTGCGAAATGAGCCAAAGGCTTTGGAGCTCACTCTGCTGAATGGTGAATTCCCCCCCTCCCAGTTTTTTTTACCTCAGATAATAAAAATACATAACATTTTACCATCCAGATTTATATCTGCTTATATCTCATTATCACTTTATCCTACGTCAATAATATAAAATTCTTACAGAAAATAAATATCAAGATTATCCATAAAAAATAATTTAGATCACAGATAATACAAAGTATTGTGCGCTATACTTTACATCTTGAATCTTAATTAATTCTCATACATAAAAAATATATTTAATATTGGCACATGAATTATACATGACATATGTTTTACATTGAAACCAACTTTGCTGAGTGTCTTCTCCTTGTATCCACTGCTATATTTCTAAGAACCATGTGCTCTCATCACATTCCTCAGACTTGAAGGAAATTTAATACATTCGGAAAAGCCTGATTTTGCATTTCCGACTTTTTTCCCATGAAATCTTGCGAGTTTCTCGTGGTAAATATCGCAAGATTTTGTTGAACGATATTTACCGACAGAAACTTTCGATCGAGTTTTTCATCTCAATTTTTCAATGGAAAGGAAGCCATACTACTAATGTAAAGTATGACTGCCTTTCCATCGATAAATTTGATTGGAAAGTTTCAGTGGATAAATATCGATCCAAAAAATCTTGGGATATTAACCGCAAGAAACTTCTGAGATCTCATGGGAATAAACTTGGAAAAGCAAAATGGTGCTTTTCCGGGTTTATTAAATTTCGCCCTAGAATTTGAACATTGCAGCTCTCCTATACATCAGCTGAAACTATGTTGCTTTTATTTTCTTGAAGTATGTGCTGTAGGTATGTAGGTATACCTGTAATTTTATTTTATTTATAAAGCATCACAAATTTACGTAGTACTGTACAAGTAATCCAAACATTCAGATATTAAACTGATGATTAAGTGTTAAACTCTTTAAACTTTACAAATCTTGTTTTATGGGGATATTCACTAAAGTCCAAATTGTTGCGTATGAGTGTGAATTCGCCAGCTAAAGACAGTTGCAATAGACTGCTACTGTCGCGTCTTTAGAATGAGAATATTGTCGCAGTTGCGACTTTACTATGGAAAATTGTTGCAGTTGCGACTTTAAAAATTGTCACGGTGGTGACTTTCCAATGGGGAAATTGTCGCGGTCATGGATTTGCTATGGGAATCTGGGAATCCACTGTTTGAGAATTCAACAGTCTAATTGGCACCTTAGTGAATACCCCCCTAAAAGTGTCAATGGTGGTTGACACAAAGGTTTGAGGTCCCTGCCCCGTAGAGCTAAATGGGAGGAAGACTTACATACACAGAAAGAAGGGTAATAAGAGCTGTAGTAATGTACTGAAACACAATGTTTTTGCTAAACATCTCCACTATGTTTATTGTTTTTTCCTTCTATCAGATTTTAAAGAAAATGACCTTTGCGCACTTGCTTCATTTTAGAGTGTTTGGAAACTGTACCTTTGCATGCGCCTACACATGTTGTGTATCTTTCTGTTCAGGAGGCATTGCTCTTTCAGATTTTGTATATTTCTAGGGGTTTCAATGTATACAGGTAGTCCTCGGGTTACGACGGCCTCGAATTACGTCGTTTCGGGGTTACGACACATTATATGATGCCTTGTTCCGACTTACATGGTTTTGCGACGTAAGTCGAACTGCATGCAACCATGCCTTGTTCCGACTTACACGGTTTTGCGACGTAAGTCGAACCATACTGTATGAACGTATGATCCGACCTACATCGAAATTCGGTTTACGACGCCACGTAAGAACGGATCAACGTTGTAAGTCGAGGACTACCTGTATATGTGAAAGAAATACTGCATTGACCTTGCATTTTTAGCAATTTTCCAGCAAACTGGCTGAAACTAGTGCCTTTGGTGGAGGCTTGTATCTATAAATCTGCATGCACAAGAACAAGCTTAGCATGCTAAGATAGCTGAAGGTGTGTAGTTTTAGGGAATATGTACTTTGTGGGGGTATTCCTGAGGTAAAGGGTTGATGGGAATTCACTATACTCCGAAGTGAGGTGCGTAGTGTTCACCTCACTTCGGAACAACTGAAATGCGCATGCTGATGTCCTGCACGCGGACATCAGCATGTACATTAAAGGGATTCCCCTCCCGGCGAGGAGACTCGAGTGCTTTCGCCGGGAGGGGAATCCCTTTAATGCGCAAGCTGATGTCCACGTACAGGACATCAGCATGCGCATAACACCATGTGCGAAGTGAGCCGAACGCTTCGCAGCTCACTTCGTACAATGGTGTATTAGGGTCTTGTTCTTTTTGAAAAACTGAAAATTGTGCCTACATAGAAGAATCTTAAAATCATGCAGTATTTACGGGGAGTACAAATTTACGGTTCTGTAACCAATAATGTATATTTGTATGTAAGGAATTTTATTTTTTGTGTGTTTACTGTCATTTTTCAGGAGAAAAAAATTTTTTTTAAACATTGCTAGGTCTTTTGACCTTCTTGGGTTTCCTTACAGGAGTGTGGGCGTGCTGAATTAAAGAGAAAGCAGGAAGTGAATTGTGCTTAGCAGCATCAGGAGGAAGAGAGAGCTGAAAAATGAGAGATAATTGACAAAAGTGGTTTTCTGTATAGGAGGACTGCTTCCTCAGGTAAATGTCTGGTGGTGACAGGTCTGCGGTAGCGCAGCACTTTTTATGGGTTACCATCATCTGACTCTTAGAGGGTACTGGGAAATGTAGTTCTAAATGTGCTAAAATGACAGTGCTTCCTGATTGCTCATTTTTGTCTTGCCCAATTACGACAAGACAGTATTTGCCAAATGACTGATATTTATGTTATTCTGCAACCATCTGCAGCTTACATTTTTTTTAAAAACATTCCCGCTATTTAGATTTCAATATTTGCTATTTAGAGCTGAATATAGTCTAAAGAGAAATCATTGTTAAATGTTAAAATTTCAAAGCAAAAGTCAGTGTATTCACAGCTGCACTGCATTGTACATCTACAGTACGTATGAATATTTTTACTTACATTTATCATTACGTTACAGTGGTGTAACAATTCAACAATGATAATACAGACATGGCAGAAGTGCTTAACACAGGTAGGCAGTGTATCAGCGACATCACTAAGTTTTTACCAGTGCCATTCCGCCTTGCCTCCTGAGCAGCTCAGGAGGTATGTTAATATAATACAAGTGAAGTAAATTACATAATCATGATGTCATATACCTTGATTTTGTCAAAGCATTTGATACAGTGCCACAAAGAAGACTGGCACATAAAATGAGAATGCTTGCACTGGGTGAAAATGTGTGTAAGTGGGTTAGTAACTGGCTCAGTGGTAGGAAACAGAGGGTATTTGTTAATGGTACATACACTCGGTTACTGTTAATAGTGGGGTACACTATTAGTGTAATTTAGTGCAGTGTAGTGGGGTAACCCAGGGGTCAGAATTTATTATATATTTATAAATGACCTTGCTGAGGGATTGCATAATAAAATTTCAGTTTTTGCATTTCATACTAAACTGTGTAAAGTAGTTAATACAAAGGAGGATAATATTTTATTACAGATGAATCTAGATACATTGCAGGTTTGTAATGGAAAGTGGTAAATGAGGTTTAACACTGATAAGTATAAGGTTATGTATATGGGATGGAAAATGCATGTCTAGATTATTTTCTAAATGGGAAAACACTGGGCAAACCAGACACGGAAAAGGATTTAGGAATTTTAGTTGACAATAAACTTTACTGTGCCAAGCAGCAGCTGCCAAAGCAAATAGGATCATGAGGTGCATAAAAACAGGCATAAATGCACATGATGAGAACATAATTATACCGCTTTACAAAGCACTCATCGGACCACACATGGAATATTGTGTGCAGTTTTCGGCACCAGTGCACAAGAAAGATGTGGTTGAGTTTGAGTAGGTTCAAAGGTGGCTACTAAACTAATAAAAGGAAAGGGCAAAATACAGTACCAAGAAAGATTAATAAAACTGGGATTGTTTAGTCTAGAAAAAAGATTAATAAGTTACATAATAACTATGTATAAATATATCTGGGGTTAGTACAGAAATCTCTCCCACAATCTGTTTATGACAAGAACTGTAATTATAATAAGGGGACAGCCTCTGCATATAGAGGAAGAAAAAGTCTCTATGCCAGCATAGAAGGAGATTCTTTACTATAAGAGAAGTGGATTATGGAACACTCTGCCTGAAGAAGTTGTCATGGATGCTTTCCTTCAGTGTAGAAACATTACAAGGAAGTAGAAAAATCTCTGGCACTCCAAAACGTGTAAAATCAAAAACGTTTATTGAACATCCATTAAAAATACAATAAAATTAAAAGCAAGGACAACATCTACACATTTCACGCACATAGCGCTTATTCATGGATAAGCGCTATGTGCGTGAAACGTGTAGATGTTGTCCTTGCTTTTAATTTTATTGTATTTTTAATGGATGTTCAATAAACGTTTTTGATTTTACACGTTTTGGAGTGCCGGATATTTTTCTACTTCCTTCAAGTTGTGGTCCTGCTGTATACTCCTTGTGCACTCATCTGGTTTACTAATGCAAAGAGAGTGGGGATTGAGCAGCCTTGGATTTGTTTGTTTATTAGAAACATTACAAGTTATGGATACTGGATAACTGAAGGTGAGATCTTGATCCAGGGAATTATTCTGATCCTTCAGTGTAAGAACATTACAAGTTATGGGTACTGGATAACTGAAGGTGGGATCTTGATCCAGGGAATTATTCTGATCCATCAGTGTAAGAACATTACAAGTTATGGGTACTAGATAACTGTAGGAGGGATCTTGATCCAGGGAATTATTCTGACCCTTCAGTGTACGGAACATTACAAGTTATGGGTACTGGATAACTGGAGGTGGGATCTTGATCCAAGGAATTTGGAGTCCGAAAGGAATTTTTTCCCTAATATGAGAATAATTGGCTCTTGCCTCATGGGTATTTTTGCCTTCCTCTGGATCAACATTGCAGGTTAATAGACTGAACCGGATGGACTTGTGTCTTTTTTCTAGCCGTATAAACTGTGTTACAATGAATTATGTATGCTTTTGAGAGGAAAACTTTTCTGTTTTTGTGTCAAGAGCTTATATTCTGTTTTATTCTTGCCCAAAGTTGGATTCTGTTAACATTGTCATACATACTAAGTTTATGCAAGACAAAAATAATCTCTCTGATGTCTGTATCTGTCCTCAGGAATCTGCTTGGAAGCCCTGCTAAAGAGCATTGTAATCAGCATCCAACTGGCCCATCAGGACATAGAGTACTCATTCAATAAGCCCAGTCCATGGTAGGCCCTCCTGAGACATCAAAGTACATCATCATTGCATGTTTTGAGGGTATAATAAATGAGGCAGTGTTTTAATTAACAAAAAAGGTGATTGATAAAATGAAAACTTTGGAACTAAAGAAAGGTATAAAGATAAGATAAAAATCTTTAAATTAGTGGGTCCCTGAGTTCTTTTTTTTATTGAACCCCAGCATTACAATGACTCTAATTTGTAATACATATATATCTTTCTGTATATAGTTTTGTTATTCTGCATTAATGTATTTTTTCATATATAACACCTTACTTATAATCCTCTGTGGAATACAGTGCAGAGTCATGTTCAAACCTCCCAGGCTATTTAAATGTAGCGTATGGGTATCCTGATCACATGCTGGACAAGATGGAACCAGAAATATTTTTACATAGTCCCACAAATGGGCAACAGCAATTTTAGGTGCAAATATTCTTCATGTGGCAGTTATCATAACAAATGGATATTTGCAATAAAAAATAGTGCTACTTTATCAGAATTTGCAAACAAGATAATCACGGGTGTCAAAACATTACTGGTTTTGCAGCCCTGTTTGAAGGAGGGATTAGCCCTTTTTCCTTATTGGGACCACAGGTGCAGTTCTAATCCTGACCATATGTCTCATGTACATTAAAATACCTTATAAAAGAACATTAAACTTAAGGATTTCACAGGGCCCAAGTAGAGCAAGTCCACAATTGGCAATTTACTGCTGTGTACTTTTCTGCACTAGCAAAATGTCTGGAAGAACTTTTCAATCAGGTAAGTGAATAGGAATTTCTTTCAGATGTTTAAAAAAATAAAATAAATGCACAGCAGCATTAAGTTTTGCCCTTAGAATGAAACAGGATTTAGTGTGGCTTTTTAGGTACTGGTTGCAGGATTTCCATTCATCAGGGCAGACTCCTGCTGATGAGTATGAATAATCTAAATTGGTATGGTGGGAGGCAGATTATACCACCGGCCCCTCGTACATAGCTGATGTACAAAACAGCCGATGTGGGCCTGGCCTTATTACAAACTGCATACATTAAAGATAAAGTAAAATATAATCCTTGTTGATGAGTATTGTATGATACTTTATTTGGACTAACAGTTCATTGTTTAAGACAAGTTTGGGATTTGTTACTCCAAGTATCATATAATACAACAGTACTCATATTTCTAAATGTTAGATTTTATTTTGGGATAACTAATAAATAAAAAAAAAAAACCATTTTCAACTTTCCACTCCCTTTGATGATACCCAGTACATGGTTTCTCCTTTTTGTCTGCTTACCAGCTATATCTGTTTGTGTTATAATTACAATATAGGTTGTCCTACTAATGCATAGACACTGTTTGTTTCTTTTTTTTAATAATGATGCAAACAAATGGTTTCAATTGATGGTGTTCAGATAGAAGCTGCATTGCCAATTCTTTTGATTTTTCAAAACTGATAAACTTTGTGTTGAATATGCAGGATTTTTTTCTGTGATTTGTAGATGGATCGAAATCACAAAGAACTCCTCAGAAGGCAGCGCCTGGAACTTTGTGCTGAGGGTCTAGCAGATGGATTGGTCCCACAATATCTGCTACAAGAAGGAATTATTACAGAAAGCCAGTTAGAGGAAATCTGCTCACAGGCTACCAGTCAAAGACGGGCCATGAAGCTACTGGACATTCTGCCTACCCGTGGACCAAAAGCATTTGCAGTGTTTCTGGATTCGTTAACTGAGTTTCCTTGGGTGTGTGAGAACTTAAATAAGCTTTGTAAAGAGAACACAGACCTTTCAGGACCAGGGACATTTGAATTGCCATTTGAATTCCATAACTGCTGCCCAACTGAAAAGCAACTGGGCTTTCTAGCAGGAAAGCTGGGGTCAGAGTGGGAGCAGATTCTAGTACAACTGGGCCTTGACCACAGTGAATTGTATAAATGTAAGATGCACCACCCTTACAATGTGCAGTCCCAAATACTGGAAGGACTGGTTATATGGAAACGGCAAATGGGGAGCAAAGCAACAATGCTGCAGTTATGGAATGTTCTACACGTAGCTGAGGTAGACCTGTCTGTGATGCAACATATGCTGCAATAATTCACAAACTCTTCTGATCAAATAATGAAGTGCTTCAGGGGGTTTACTATAATAGTTAGACACACTACTGGTTTCTACAACTACAGTAGATGCACAGTTGCTTGGTGCTCATGTCAGCTTGGTGATAATTTACAAAGAAACATAGAAAGAAGTATGTGCCTACAGCCTGTCATACATTCCCAAAATTCATACTAAAGAGACCATCAGCCAAACCCAGAAATAATGTCCAGTACCCTTCAACTTTGCTCACATATAGCGTTCAAAGCCTTTCAGCCAAACTCAGATACAGAGCCCTTAGCCCAGGGGTCCCCAAACTTTTTACACAGGGGGCCAGTTCACGGTCCCTCAGACCAACGGAGGGCTGGACTTTAAAAAACATATGAAAATCCCTATGCACACTGCACATATCTTATTTTAAAGGACACAAAGTCAAAAAAATAAAAAAAAAGTGTTAAAATACTTACCTTATACTGAGCCGATTGATTATAGTAACAGCATGAGCTTTTCTATAATTAGCCGGCTCCCAATGCTTCCCCCGACCCCTCCTGCACAGCGCGCTGGCTGACATAGAAGCCAGCTCGCAGCTCCTTCTTCTCCTTCCCCGCTCATTGCGGGGAGCATTCTCTTTTTACCCCTGCACTGAACGTGATGATGTTTAAGCCCTGTTTAAGCCCATAGGTCCTATGATTAAGTGCCCTAATGCACAAAACGCTTTAGGGGGGGGGGCACTATCTGCTTTTAATTGTTTGTGGATTTACTTCATGTATCCTGCTTTTACTGCTAATTTAATAAATTTTTGTTTTTAACCGTTGGGAGTGCCGGAACCTCTTTTCTATTGTATTCAGCAGTCTTGGCATTGTTCCAGAGCACCCTGTCTTTTCATTAAAGAATTTCACAACATGGACTACCCATGGGATTGAGCATACCGACCAGTCTATTTTTTCATTCAGAGTTGGATCTTTAAAAGGTTAATGATGGGCTCTGGTGGGTGTTGGAGTAATAGCTTTATCTACTAGTAAAAATAGCAAAAAAATGAAAAAAAAAATTCTTTAAATATAAAAGCTTATAGATTACTACATTTTCTCGGAAAATAGAAATTTAAAATACAAATCGTACATTACCATAAAACAGCAACAGCAATAAAATTTAAATTCATATATCCAATATATTTTATGTTCACAGGTTAATTGGGGCCTGACAATTATCCCTAGTCTGTGTCTGATTGCATAGGGAAACTAGATTTAGGGGGTTATTCACTGAAGTCCGAATTGTTTTGTATAGGTGCGAATTCGCTAGATTAAGACAGTCGCAATAGGCTGCTACTCTCAAAGTTGCGTCTTTATAATGAGAATATTGTCGCAGTCACGACTTTATTATGGGAAAATTGTCACAATCTTAATTTTAAAAAATTGAAGCGACTTTACAATGGGGAAATTGTAGCGGATATGCTATGGGAATCCGCTGTTTGTGAATTCGACAGTCGAATTCGCACCTTAGTGAATAACCCCCTATAAAATCAACAGTGGCAGATACTGAAGTGAACGTTTAGCCTCTGTAAAACACAGAGGGATGTCAGCACTATATACAATAAATAAATTAATACTGGAATTGAATACTGGGCCACCTGTGTGAATATATATATCTCAGAAATCTGTCAATTGTTACCAAACTTACAATACTTACCTTCCTTCCCTTGTCTGAGAAATTCTGCATACCAAAACAAAGGGTGGGGATTGCTTACAAAGAGATGGGTTTCCCAAAAAGCTGTTTACCCTCATAGTGAATAGTAAAGGACTCATCCTGCTGGCTGATCAGGAGTGTAAACTTAAAGCCCTTCTTAAAGGAGTCCTAAAGTAAAAAAAATAAAAAAAGACAGTTAAAGTACTTACCTTATATAAAGCCGACTGATTACAATGACAGCATGAGCTGTGCTGTAATTAGCCAGCAGCCAAAGCTTCCCCCGGTGCCTCCTGCACAGCGTTCTGGCTGACTGAGAAGCTAGCGTGCAGTTCCTTCTTCCTGCTTCTACATCATCACGCTCATTGCACGAGTGTTCTTATTGGCCCCCGCAATGAACGTGATGAAGTTTAAGCCCTGAAACACCTGAGGTGTAACAGGGTGGGAGCAGCTGTGGCAGCACTGTGAAGAATCATCGGGAGTCGGCTAAATATAGCACAGCTCATGCTGTGACTGTAATCATTTGGCTCTGTATAAGGTAAGTAGTATTTTAACTCTCCTTTTTTTTTTTTACTTTAGTTCTCCTTTAATAAATCAGGCACTGCCATGGTACAAGACAACTTGTTGCAATCCATTGCAGCATCTGCTACAGAATTTGCTATTAATTGTAGTTGCGACAAACTATTAAATATTTATTTAATGTCTGCTTTAATAAACTGCAATCCTTGTTGACATATTCTTATTAAATATTAATCAACTTATATTTTACTCTGCATGATAACAACTTTATTACCTTTTTAGACTAGTCTATTATGTTAGTTTCCAGCAGCACTGTCATAGAGTACAATGTCATGTGCTAGAATAAATGCAGACAGATCTAATGAGCCAGTCCAAGTGCGTTACATCATACACAGTAATGTGAATGCTTCATGAGACAGACAATGGACATCTCTTTTTCTTAGCTTGGTACACCAAAAGCCAAAATACCAAGCCTTATGCACAGACTCAAAAAGGCAATAATTGCTGTTGGGACAAAAATAAACAAATCTGTAAAACCTTTCATGTTATTATCATAGTTATTACTGGTTTATATAATCAATACTTGTATCTGCTCTGTCAGACTGCTGGATCTTACCTATTGCTAAGGGGGATTACAATATTTAACTATATTCTAAATAATTTTAGTTTCAGTTGTTATTTCCAAAAATACCTACAGTGTGATAACATGAACATGGCATTCAACATAGAAAAACATACATTTGCATTTTTATAAATATTCAATGCTACATTTTCATAAAAGAAGTGAACATGTTAAGATAATGAGTACCAAATGGTCTCTTATTTGGTGAAAAAGTACATTCTTTACATGCGTAATTCAGATGTGCAATCCAGACTAGAAAACCTGAAGATGAACCTTTGCTCATAGGGGTCTGTTGTCATTTTCATATGGCAACTCTACTAGCTCGGTTTTTATGCTTTCTAACATTTTGTAACAATTTTACATCCAGCGTGATTTCCTACATCGTTCAACCCCTTGATTAATATTATAACAAAACAACCAAGACTCTAAGGGGGTTATTACTAAGGTGCACTTTCACTCTCTCAAACAGCATCTGCTGCAACTCCTATAAATATTTGTAAAGCCAGGAAGCACTTCGAAAATCTGGAGTGTGTAGATGGCTCCAAACACAGCCAAGAAATTGGTAGAATCCTAGGGGTGTGGAATTTCATGAAAATAAAGTAACATAATGCAAACTGGTGTAACCTCAACTGGTAAACCTAAATTACCTAGCAGTGAAACCTAG
>WMED01025211.1:0-11065 GCA_019650415.1 Pipa parva | reverse complement strand
CAAAGTGTGGGAGGGGGGTTGTGGGGGAAGTACAGTGTGAGAAGGAGGTTGTGGGGCAGCACAGAGTGAGAAGGGAGTTGTGGGGGAAGCACAGAGTGAGAGGAGTGTTGTGGGTGCAGCATAGTATGGGGGTGTTTTGGGGCAAGTAGCCCAGGGGAAAAGAGGGGAGGAAAGCAGCATAGAAGGGGCAGCAGGGGATGAAAAGCAGCAGGGGAAGGAAAGCAGCAGGGAGAGGGACAGGGAAAACTTTACCTTTAAGAATTTTTTCTTTGGGGGCACATCCTAATGAAATGGCCTGTGCATGCCAATGGGGATTATACAGGACTGAGGCAAGTGCTTGAGGATGACATCCTACTAGTAGCACTGGAGAGTAAGACACCTGCACTCTGCTAGTACTTCTATGCAGAGTTGATCATGATCTGATTCTAATCCCCTGAGCTCCCAGACAGAGCAGTGCACAGAGGATAAGAATCAGATCATCGGGCTTCCACTGCATAGAAGCACTACTAGCCTACTAAGAGGTGCAGCAAGCTGAGAGTCTGAAAGTGGGATTTTGCAGGTGTGTCAGTCATCAAGGACTGGGTGGGGGGATACGATTTCATTATTCCACCTAGGGAGCAAAATAACCTTGGCCCAGCCTGAATCGGTGAGCTGGGGTATAACGCTACTATCTTCCTGCAACTGGAGGTCTCCTGCCGGAGCTCCTGGAGTATGCAACTATACCTAAAGTCACATATCCATGGAGCTCCGGTGTCAGGTGACTTCCTGGAGGCAAGCAGAAGCACGTTATATCTCAGCTCCGCGCCATTTACACAGGAGCTCCAGTGGCAAGTGGGCACAAAGAGAGGCAGACTAAGGAAAGTTAAAAAACCTCACTGGTATGTGTTAGAGTGTACACACACCACAGCAGCAGCAGAAACATGTTTCTATAATATTATTACTAATACATTTTTATCTGCTCTATTTTTTTTTCTTTTTTGTATTTTTGTGGTGAAGCGACCCCCAACACGCGTGTCAGAAATTTATATGGCCCGCAGGCCAAAAAAGGTTGGGTATCACTGCTCTATGAGAAACTTTGTATCTTTCATATCTTTAGTAAGGCTTGGCAATCTGGATTTCGTTGTTACTGCAATGTTAACATGCTTCCTTTCAAAATTAATGGCCTTACTGCCATTATAATCTGAAAATTAAGACAATAGTCTTACTTAAAGGTGAATTTATTTATCATCTTTAAATATACCACTTACGTTGGGACCAGGAGGACCAACTCTGCCAGCAGCACCAGGGAATCCAGTAGCACCCTGCATAGAACAAATTATAAATGAAGAGGCTTTTATCATCATTTCCAACTGCACAAACATTATAAATGATCTGATTTAATATCTTACAAAGCTACGATAGAAACAGCTAAACTATCATACTTACAGGTGGACCCTGAGCACCACGAGCACCCTTAGGACCATTAACACCAGTTGGACCCTAAGATGAAAAAATATAGAGAGATATAAAGATCATATAGAATGTTTGAGTAAGCATTATAATTATAATAGCAAATATGTTCTTTTTCTATTGTAAGGAACACAAGGACTGGTAATTAGCATATAAGCAAGGTTTGCCATTGCTTTGTGGGACCTATTGACAGCATCTACTAAAAATGTGACAAAGGAGGTTATATCATCAGCTCTATTTAATATACAGGGCACCTTTCAAATATAAGAAGTGGCCCAGTCATCACTGACATAAGTGGGAGCTGGTTATATAGATGCTGCCTAACACTATGCACTTTGTAGTATACTATTGTTATAATAAATCAGCATAACATAATATTTACTATAAAAGTTCTTAGTAAAATAAAGAAAGACATCAGATCCAGGCTTTTCCCAGTATTCTTATAGATCACACACCACAGAGATATTCTGGTCTAGATTTAAAAAGGCCGGTCCTACATAAACTATTTTGATAAGTTCTTTCCTGTATTATCTGTGAGTATAAACCAACCTGTGGACCAGGAGCACCAGATGGACCTTGAGGACCAGGAGCACCAGCATCACCCTTCTGACCAGACTCACCCTGATCACCCTTAAGTCCAGGCTGGCCATCAGAACCCTGCAATCCAAAACATAATTTCATTAAAATACTCATTCATATATTAATATGCACAATTAATGAAGCACCCTAGATTTCACTGTCTACTGACTTATCGAAATGTTTAATAAACATAAAAATTCTACTTATGTATTTCATTTAACATTAAATCAGTGGGCTGGTATCCTCCACAGGCTGTAATTATCCAGGGGGATTTCATTGTCATTAGGAAGTATTTTCAGTGTTGCTACAATGTTCATACCTAAATCCGGTCTTGTTTTAATTCCAGTTACTTGTTAGGAAAGTAATTTCTTTTTTAAACTAACATTTTCACCTGTGTTTTGCAAGAACTTTATAAATATATCCATCTCATAAACACTGCTCAGTCATGGAGCAAATTATTGGAGTAGCCAATTATTAGTGGCCGAGGCAATGTACTCCATGGTATACTTTGGTAGTCAGGTGAAGGTTTTAACCATTGTGTTGTAGCACCTGGACTTGCTGATGGCTACATCTTTAAATTATGTTAGCCAAGGAATTTTAGTTCTTTGTTAAGATCTTATTGCCACTGGTTAAAAAATGATCAGCTAGCACCTACCATTCTTTGCTTTGATCAGATTCCATAATATATATATATATTACATTCACTGGGTCTTTCAGAATGTCATCAGTTGTATATATTGAAGGGCAGAACTGATCAATATGCCTTACAAGTGAAAAGATAAAGGGTTTTCTTTGTTGAACTAGTCAATCTAAAAGTTACGTTACTAAGAAAAAATATACCAATGCTTTTGGCATTATTAATGCAGTTGGATTTTTTGCAATAACTGCCTAGCTAAGATATGTTTTTGAGCTGTAAAGTATGTATTAAATATAAACATGTTACTTACAGGAGGCCCAGCAAAGCCAGCAGGTCCGGGAGGTCCAGTCTCACCACGGTCACCCTGAAATAAAAATGAATGCAATATTTAGTACTTTTGTCTATTATTTAATAGATAAATGGACATTTTAAAACACTTGTCTCTTATTTTAGTCATTTAAATTCTTTTAAAAAGTCCAGATTACATAACTTTCATTAGTATTAAATTAATATACTACCCCTACATACTAATTTTTTCAAATATAATAATGTGTATTGGAGACACTTCTGTGAACCTATTTTTTGGGATTCAGTTATTAGTGAAGCACATTTTGTAAATGATGTTCTAAGTTATCTGTCTGCGTACCATACTGCCGCTCAGTAAAATGATTTACATGATGTCATTTAGATAAAGAGTAATATCTTTTATGTGTGCTATGATTAGACGTGTTTAATACTACCAATGTATAATAGGTTTTTGGTTTGCAAATCAAGTCTGCTCTCAATTGTAGCATCTGGTACACATAGCACATCCTTCAAAGGATGTGTAAGGGAAGGCAGCTTCAGTGTTCAATTTCTGCAGTAGACAGTCAGATAATGGTATATAACTCCGTTTTTAAAATCAAAACTATAACTTACATATTCTGTACCCTTTTACTGATACCCCGCATTCCTTTCCAGGGTAACTCCATCCAATTTATAGGTAATACTTTTCCTTTCAAATTAGGGACTGTTGACTATAGGTAAAATAATGCTTTGAAATCTATAATGAGTTGCACAAAAGATATAACTAGAAACTTACAGGAGCACCACGGGCACCGACAATGCCAGCTAGACCAGGTGGACCAGATTCACCCTAAAAATGAAAAAAAAAAACAAGATTTAAATGTATAAAACTTCATTTTGATCCACCAATAACATTAGATGTCCTAACATTTAAATCAGTTGTTGCATTAATTTTATCTTTTACTGTATGTCATAGAGATATGCTGGTTTGGTGGTCTATGTTGTAGATTGGTTTCTATTCATTAGTTAAATAATAAATCTATGCTCTTAATCATTACAGTTATTTCTATCCTGAGGAAGGTGTTTGCTTAAAGTACATATTAGTGTATGCATCAACATAAAGGGAGGCTATGTTTTTTTAGACTAGTATTATAATGACTATATTGTTAATTGGTGTAGCTAAGTTCAGATAGGTGTGAAAGTAAGCAATGTGCATTATTTGCTGTTGACTATTAAGTTGAGATGATTGGCTGAGGAAATATTGTATAATGTATTTTTTGGACTAGAAGCTTTTTTCTAGAAACAGTTGCAAATTCATAACAAATGTCTAGTTCATAGAACAAAATAACTCTGCCCTGCTTGTTATCTTCAGTTTTATCATTTACAGTATACAGTAATATCAAGCTGAAATAAGCTTGACAACATCACGTGAAACATACTACATAATGTATATATGTTTTACATACATATAGTATATAATACATAATGTATATATATTTTACATACATATAGTATATACTACATAATGTATATATATTTTACATACATATAGTATATACTACATAATGTATATATATTTTACATACATATAGTATATACTACATAATGTATATATATTTTACATACATATAGTATATACTACATAATGTATATATATTTTACATACATATAGTATATACTACATAATGTTTTGTTTTTTTAAACTTAATTCGATGTGCATGACAAAAGATAGTACTTACCTTCTCGCCATTAGGACCAGCTGGACCAGGTGGGCCAATAGGACCAGTCAAACCCTAAAATTGAAAGTTTTAAGGAATTAATGTGATGTAAAATCTGCAATGTTCCCTGTGTCTGTCTATTTGTAACTTGAAGGTCTTAAAAGAACAGTAGCACCAAAAAAAAGGAACATGCCCCATATTAGGAATTCAACTTGAAAAACAATTCAATTAAATGACTTCTTTAGGAATAAGTGACATGCAAATGGGGATTTTTTTTCTTTTTCTGATGTTTTTTGCTTATGTTTACATTTGAATCCTGCTAAATATTTCTTGACTATCCAATTCTATAATGTAATCATACTTACTCTTGCACCATCTTTGCCTGGAGCACCCTCTGGGCCTTTTTCACCAGAATCACCCTATCAAAGAAAAAAATATATAAAATTAGTCAAATGTTAAAAAAAAATGAAAGTTATTATTGTACATGTAGATGCCATTAGTGGACATAGATAATGAAATATTTCCAAATCAACTGACAACTAATTAATGTCAACTAATTGGAGATTATTTTACTGGCAAACCAGAACATGACATTACATCAGACTATATAAAGCTAAGTCTAGTTAAAACATTTACAATGGATTAAAGGCATGTAGGTAACTGTTGGAAAATATGATTATGCCCAAAATAACCTCTTGAGATAAAATTGATATGCAGAGCTTAAGCAGACATCATTCTAAAAAGCATTATTTTAGAGCATTGTTATCCGCCTATATTGTGATTTGATCACGGCAATATACCTGTAGGTATAGGTAAACTGTCCAGACTGCCACAAATTCTGATATTTCCATGTTGTGTGACATTATTACACAACTGCAATAACTTAAATTTACTAAGCTGAACAACAAGTACATGGAGTACACGCCTGCATTTAAAAGAATAGTTTTATCATCACCGCAAGATCATTTAACCTACAAGTCATCTCTTTTTCCTGATTATCCCTGATTTGCACTTCAAAACACAGTCCCATAAAGCACTGATAACTGTTTTGTGTGAAATTACTAGTAAAAGAAAGTTAAGAATCCTATGTATTTGTGATATGATTTATTAATAAATGATGAAAATAATAAAACCAGGCATTATTTGAACTGGCCAAATCTTATATGAAACTGACTTGAAGATATGTCTGTATTCAGATTGTTTATACAGGGTATTTATCATATTTACTGATATTACAGATTCAGGGATATCATGGGAACTCTTTTCTTTAAGGTATATTTTTAATGTATTTTAGTTAAGAGCATATTAACGAAAGGAGAATATTTTGTTAGACAATGAATTCTAAATTATAATCAGGTAGATTATGTTTATTAAGATCATATGGACAGATATTTAGACTGAGTGGGAGAGTAAGGGTTTTTGGGCCTTTGGAAAAGAGGTTTCTGAGTCATCTAGCAAAAAGGTGCATGAAAACCTTTTTTTAAAACTGTAGCTGATCATGGCTAAAAAATTCATTCCTACAAGTTAAAAGATGCATTGCAGGATAGGAAGATATGTGATTTTTGCATATTATTGTTTTAGTAGTCCTAGGGAATAATACTTCCTTGGAATCTTATAAAAATTATGTAGAGAGAATGTAATGTAAAGAGCTAAATTAGTAAAAAAAAAAACAAATAGCGAATGCAAATACTTACTCTGTCTCCCTTAGCTCCGGCAATACCACTAGCTCCTCTCTCACCAGGCATACCTTGAAGACCAGGAGGACCTTGGGCACCATTGGGACCAGATGGGCCAGCTGCACCCTAAAAAAAATTCATATTTTATCACCCCATAATATAATGTATATACTATAACTAAAATATTAGACAATAATGAATTAAATTAATCTTCAGTATATATAAATATTTTATTCTACAAATGTTTTCAGAACACTTGGTTTCATCTGAATTTACCTTGGGTCCATCAGTTCCAGGAGTTCCGGGAAGACCACGTGGGCCTTGGAGACCTTGAGAACCTGGAGAACCACGTTCACCTGGGAAACCACGCTCACCCTAAAATAGTAATTCTATGTATTAATTGAAACCACAATAAATCAAATATTATATGCTAATGAAGAATATGATTTCATATTAGTGCTTATATAGTAGGCAATGCAGTTTAGATAACTATTTGGTAAGCATCCAATTTTGGTTACATGAAATGCATTATTATTTATAAAACATAGCAAAATTGTGAAAAAGGCAGAAACACTAATATTTATGATACCATAGCAAATTTAATCTATCTTTCATATTTTTATGGTCTATCCTTTTAGTTCATTCCTCATGCTATTATGATTAATATACTTTAATAATTGCAATTCAAAGCTCATTAAGCATATTACTTACCCTTGGTCCAACTAGACCAGGAGCACCACCTTCTCCAGGAACACCCTAAAAAAATATGTAAATATAATATGAACTATATATAGATAGAAACATATATTTATATTAATTAAACACTAACTCATTATTGATTAATCAAACTGTTAGTCATAAAGATAAAGAACATAATAAGTTATGTTTTTTATTATTAAGGTATATGTTAAACAGTAGATTATATGAATTGATTTGCAGTTAAGCAAAAAATAGTAAAAAAAGCACTAATAAATTAAAAATTAATTCCCACCTGGTCACCTGGTTTACCACTTTCTCCAGGAGGACCTGGGGGTCCAGGAAGTCCCTAAAAAAAGAAACATAGTTATTAATGTACAAGTCCATATTCATGACTGCAGCACTTGAAAAAGTTCTGTTGGTCAGGAATGTATTTTTCATCTTAATAACTGGAAATTCTACAATGTACAATATGTCTAACAAAGGCCAAGGTTTGTGGGAAGGGCACTTATGCATGGACTATGAGTGACAGGAGGGCGGAAGGCCAACCCTATTATAAATACTTATATAATTGTTTCAGATTTCTGCTCATAATTATATAACAATATTAATGGTAGTATTATTGTTTATGTTCTTATTTATATCTTTTATAGAGGTAAGATATGGGAACATGAACCATAAAATGTAAAAGGAAAGAAAGATAGAGAGAAAAGGGATATATACTTTAGATAGATTCATACAACATACCTGGAATCCAGATGGGCCAGCAGGTCCTTGTTCTCCTCTCTCACCAGCAGGACCCTGCAAAAAGGCTTTGTTATTAGGATGACTGAAACATATTCTTGTAAAATCATACCACCAGGCAGAATGAGTACTTCTGAACACCTCAAACTGCACTCTCTATCAAACTAGTTAAACTTTTTGTGCCATAAATGTGATCATCTGAATAGCAATCTATAATTGTATATTCAATATTGAACAGTTTCACTTATATCAAAAGCTGGAACAATTTCTCATTGAACTTATGTTATATGCGGGGAACATTATCTAAGTTGCAGTAGTTGGACATTTATTTATTTTTAGCCTTACTGTAATTTTTATTTGAATAGATTTATCTGATTGGTTTAGTATTAATACCCCTAAGTAATATCAGACACAGCTGAAGTACCCACAGCTCAACCTATAAATATAATTACTTGGGAGAGTCACAACAACTTTATTTGCCAGATTTAGCAATATTTCTGAAAAAAATACATCTGTGTGCCCTTTTCTGATTAAACAAGGCTAGTCCCTATGCATGAAAGGGAAGTATTCTAAAAAAAAAATATATCTCTATTGTATAGATTGTTATCTATAAGAATTTAATTTGATGGGTAATAGAGTCACTAGTGGTAATCTGCTAACAATTTGATTTTATGAAAGATATTTTCATTTTGCTCATCAGAGGACAATATTGCACCAATAAAAAAATTAATGGAAAATGTGCAAATAAATAAGACTGTCTGTGCAAAATATCCCCAATCTGATAAGCTGGTTAACCCTCTGTATTAATAGTAGATATTTTCCATTTGAGCTAAACGTTTAAGGACTCTGGTAGCAATTAAGAGTTATAGGATAAATATTTAGGATCTTAGAATAAATAAACACAATGAATGGACAGTAATATTAAAGTACAAGAGTGCTGTCCAAGTAATTCTTATATATTGGTAGCCTTTCATTTTATGTTTTGTATGAATGTAATCTTGCTATGATCTGTCCCAATCCATGGTAATGCATTGTCGAATCTAAAATCTGACTATATTTTTATTTTATTATGTGTATCAATGTGAATATCAGCCTTGTTAATATTATTTTCAGCAAGATTAAAAGCATAACCTAAAATATTGAATACTTACAGCTGGACCTGATGGACCTTGAGCTCCAGTTTCACCATCTTTTCCAGGCAGACCCTGAAGTAGAAAAAGAAAAAAAAAGATTGTAATAGCATACTGATATATAAAGACCAACCAGGCAGTTTGTAACTAATACTGAAAAATCATCATCTATAACTAGCAATAAACCTCATCAAACCGAATAAAGGAAACTCTGAAATAGATTATAAGCCACCGCTTAAAAAGGTTAGTGTGAAGAATAAGGTAATTTTTTTTTCTAAAATTCTAAAAAAAGAGCAGACTAGAAGGGCAAGCTGTTTTTCCTAGCTTTAAGGTATCATACTGTTTGGATAGGGACAAATCCCTTTCTATATATAGTACAAAATCTCAAATGCCAGAGAGTTTGATATCTTCTCTCTAAAATATTATTTCATTGCCACCCCAACTTCTTTTGGTTTGGTCTGTGACCTCTTAAAGACATAGGCCCTTGTTTGCCTACTGCACACAATAATAATAATGTCAGATAATTATGTTGGATAAATAGGATAATTATGTCCCATGCAACTTAGTAACAGGTAACACAACAGAACAGAAATAGAAAATAATTTGATTAAACGTACTGTATACTGAACAGAATGATATTAGTGAGGGTCTATTCAATAATAAGAAATATAATACTAAATATATTGATTTTATTAGGGGAAAAACTACACCCAAATAAATTCAGAATTATTTTGAAAGATGGCATGGAATGTATTTGTAAAATATTCAGAACTTTACGTTTTATGATGTAAGGAAAGAAGCAGATATATTAATACATTTTATTTCAGCTATTGTAACCACTCTTTCTAAACTAATGGAAAATATCCCACAGATTTAAATTTTATAAAAAGTAACTTACCCTCAAACCAGGAGCACCAACCAATCCTTTCTCGCCAGATTTGCCAGGCTCACCCTAAGAAGAAAAACAAATATAACAACAAAACTTAAAAGCCAGAACATTTTCATTTTTGCTCAGATAAAGTATATTTGGTTACATGAATAAATAGGATGCAAAAATATTTTCAGGACTTTCATTAGACAAGACCAATTTTGTTTAAACAAGCAAAGGGATATTGGGAAAACTTGGGAAAGGCTTATGAAGCATCTATAGAATAATGTCTATTGTCTTTTGCCAAAAGCTACAAGTTTAAAGACAGTAAAGAAACAGAATAATACAGATCAGTCTGGCCAAATTATGTTGAAGTACAAATTGAGTAAAATGAGCAGAAACTGAAGTTACTTACATTAGCACCTTTGGGTCCAGGGAAACCCATGACACCAGGCTGACCACGAGCACCTTGTGGCCCAGGAGGTCCTGGACGGCCATCTTCACCAGCAGCACCCTACAATAAAATATGTTTAACTCCACAATACTTATGAAACCTTTCCAAATGTAAAGTGGTGTAGGTCTATTTATTTTATCTATTTTACATCAAGTATTTCACTTACAGAGGGACCAACTTTTCCTTGAGGACCAGCATCACCGGGACGACCAGTGAGACCCTAGAGGATGAAAATAAAAATGAATGCATTACAATAGGAAAGTTATGTTTTCTGCAGCAGTTGGATACATTCATTTTGCTTCACATGCTATATTTACAAATACCCCCTAATAATAATATAATTATTATTATCTCTAATAATATAAAAATTCTGCAATCAACATTTCCATCCTACAATTGTTATTCCTCATTACTGCTGCCTATGTTGATGCAGACCATTATGCAAGCCTGCTTCATCACCCTCTTCTCTTGATATTAGCCATTAATCAGATTTGGCTAGCTCAAAGTTGGCATTTCTTTTACACATCCTGATGTGAGTCTTTTGCACATATGTGACTCCTTTATGTCAGCAGCACATACAGTGGGAAATCAGCAGCCCATATAATGACGATAGCATCTGAAGCTTTAAGTCACTTTTCCAAGACAATACAATACTACAATGCCATTTTTGGACAGGTGCAATTGGGATATGCTGGCTGGACATGTGCAGAGTAATGCTGTGTCCAGAATGCAGTCAGTAAGTAGGGGGTTAATGGGCATTAATCATCAGCAAGTGGGATGTGCTGGTTGGGCATGAAGAGAGTGGCACTGTGTCCAGTAATCAGTGCGG
>WMED01025210.1:0-11065 GCA_019650415.1 Pipa parva | reverse complement strand
TGCGAAGTGAGGCGAAGACTCCGCACTATCGTGAATTACCCCCTGAGCATGGCTACCTGGAAAACATACACCACAAACTGTAATTGTCTACTTTTTATGACATCCGGGAAGATGCTATCCTGCCATGCTCCCTCTCACACCCTTTAGTAGTTCTTTCATGAAATCATTAGCCTAGTCACTAGGTATCCCTATCAGACAGGTGTAAGCCCACCAGGAACATCTTTGCCCGATTCACTTGGTTCTCTTATCTCTCACTACCAGTCACCTCCTTAAATGAGCTAATTCACATTCCCTAATGATTTTATACATCAAGTTTTCTCTGTGCATTCCTAAATGCAATGAAATGTTAGCAGCGATACAAAAACTGTATCTTTCTGAGAAAAACATTCAAAAGGACATATAAATACGAATTAGGAATACATTTCTGGCTCATTACTTTAAAATAGATATATTTCTTATTTGTGACTTTACCCTTCTTTGAAGCTTCTTTTATAACACTTAATAACAGAATAGCTCATTTTTTACTTATTCATATTAACTATATTGGATTAATGTTACCGTATATACTCATGTATAAGTCAAGATATTTAGGATAAAAAAGTCATGTAAAATCGTATACTCGACTTATACACGAGTAAATACGGTATTCCTGTCAGACAGTGCTTCCCAGCTCCACCCCAGTCAGTTATGTCATGCTGAAGCTTGCTGTGGCAGTATTGGGCGCCATGTTCGGGGAGAGAGGAATTATTTCAACTTCTGCCGCCGCTTCGAAGTATCATGCCCGGCGGCTGCTGGCTGGGAGGGTAACAGGAAAGGATCGTGGGAAAAAGGTCAGTTCTCACAGACTTTCTGTCAGACAGCGCTTCCCAGCTCCACCCCAGTCGGTTTTGTCACGCTGAAACTTGCTGTGGCAGTGTTGGGAGCCATGTTCGGGGAGAGAGGGGAGAGAGGAATTGTTTTAACTTCTGCCGCTGCTTTGAAGTATCATGCCCGGCTCTAACTAACCCTAACCCCAAGTTTTACTCTTGACTTATCCAAAGCAAATTTCATAATTGTTGGACCAAAAACTGACCTTGACTTATACATGAGGTCGACTTATACTCGAGTATATACGGTAATCTGTATACCCTGACATATCTTGATACAATAACATATGTAAAATATTTTTTGGAACTCTAACTCCCAACTGCTGGTGAAATCTGAAGACCAAATACCTTTCAACACAGGAATATATGGTCAAATTATGCTGCTTTATAGAAGAATGTTACTGGCATTACATATGATAAACAAGGTGATTGAAATTGGTCTGTGAGGTCATTCTTTTTGTCCACCTCAATGATATGTTCAAAAACGTCATATCCATTTGAAAAGCTGAATAAAATAATCTAGGTTGCAGAAAAAACAAGAAGCTAACCCATTCAGAATTAGATTTTGCTAAGAGAAAACATAAAATCAGCAAACCACCACATAAAAACACATACAATCTGTATTCTCTGTATAACAGTAACAAGCTGCTCTCTGAACTTTATAAAATTATTAGGAAATTATATAAATATTCTTCCAACAAACTACAACAAACAGTATTTCACAGGAAATTAGGTATCTGCTGAATAGCAATTTAAATTCAAGTGAACACATTGTTTTAGTTGCACAAGCGATGCTGATGTAATGGCATAAGCTTACTATAAGTTCAACCAACTTACAGAAACAACTGTACAAAATTTCAGAAAAATTACAGAATTACATGAAGTTCCAGTATCCAATGTGATTATATAAAAGGAAAGATGCACTCCATGGACCTCCACACAGCTGATGGACTGTGAGTGATAGATAATGTGAGATAGTAAGACAAAATATGTCTCTCTGTTTAATATATAGGTAATATAAGATGAAAAAGTGTTGTATATGTCAGCGTTTTTCAACCAGTGTGCCACGACACATGGTCAGGTGTGCTGTGGGAAACTCGGCACTTACCAAGGTGTCACGAGCAGCGCTTGTAGCTGCTGCGCTGCTCATGAACTGCCGGCTCTGACTGCCGGTTAGCGCTGGGAGATACGCTTCTCCCTAGCTCGCCGGCAGTCAGAGCCGGAAGTTCACGAGCAGCGCAGCAGCTACAAGCGCTATTCGTGACACAAGGAGGGAGTCCTGTCCGACTCTCTCCGTGGTCTGATGAGGGATCATGTGACCCAATTGGTCACATGAGCCAATAGGAGAGCGGGAGTGCATGTGATCAGCACTCCCATTCTCACTTCCTCATTCCGCTGTGTGCAGTGGCAGCAGCAGCAGCAGCCAAATGAGGAAGAATGCTGCGTACTCTGCTGGAGGGGGGTAAGTTGAAGCCCCCACCAACCCCACCACAGCCACCACTGACTCCCCCTGAGCCACCCTATTGCCCCACACAATGAAAATATACCCCCAGCCCCTTACTTGCTCTCCCCTGCCCCAGATGTGCCCCCCTCAACCCCTGATTTGCCCCTCCAAGCCCCTGATTTGCCCCCACTCCTGATTTCCCTCCTCAGCCCCTAATTTGCCCCTCCAAGCTCCTACTGTCCACCCCGCCCCTGATTTTCGCCTTCAGTTCCTGATTGCTCTCCCAGCCCCAGATTGCCCTGCAGAGCCACCAATTCTTTCGCAGGTTCCCAGAGTGTCATTTTGGTTGGTGGTGTGCCCCAGGATTTTGTAAATGTAAAAAATGTGCCGCGGCTCAAAAAAGGTTGAAAATCACTGGTATAAGTTGTGAATTAATTCTGTGTATTGTAGTTGTAGCATTTATACTGCCATCTACTAGAAGAGAGATTATAAAACAGCTGCTTAAATGGGTTATATTTTGTGTAGGGTCCTTACCTGAAGGGTTAGTATTTCTCATGAGGTAAACTGGAGGTAAAGATCATGTGACCTTGGCTTTATAGATGACATTTCCCTTAGTAATAGTGTTCACTCTCTCCCAACCAGCTGAGAGAAAGGATCCACCCTGTAAGACAGAAAATACCTATGTTAGTTAAATGGTAATTGGATGAAGGGACCTCTAGGTGTGCCCTAGGTAAAAGAGCTACTGCTTTAACTATTCTAGATAGAGGTGACAGACATTCCTGAGTTAAGTAGCTCTATGTTACTTTTGCACATTTTCTTGTGGTGATGTTTGACTCTTCTCTCTCCTTCTGTTAGAACATTGCTTCCACTGCTAAAAACTGTTGCTTCTGCCTCTGTAACTTTGCCAGAGATGTATCCATTTCTCTCACAGTCCACTGGTTAAACACCCTCACCCTTATCCCACTTTAACTTTTGCAATGTCTTCTATTTGGACTTCCAGATTCAAACCTATCCCCTCTCCCAGGGCTGTGGAGTCAGTAAGTCAAAGCACCAACTCCGACTCCTCAATTTCCCCTAACCCCGACTCCCAACTCCCTCATTCATGCCGCATGTTTAAGAGATAACTTAATTTAAAGTGTACCCGTCACCAAAAATAACATTGTTTAGTCTAGCATAGCATGCTACACTTAACAACTTTGACACTTAAATTAGTAAAAAAATACTTACCTTTTAAAAGTTATCCCTCGGTGACTCTGCCTCTCAAACCGACTTTTTGCTAGAAGACCATCAGAAAGTTGGCTTGAGAGGCTGTACTATGAAGCCAGCTTACTTGATTGACAAGTAAGCTGGCTTCATGACGCGATCACGTTATCGTGTGTGCCTCTAGGCTGGGGAGCTCAAAGAACATGCCCTTTGAGCCTCCCCAGCCAGTAACGCTGACAGCTTCCCCAGTAATTGACTTTCTTACTTAAAAGACCAGTAACACCTAAAAAAAAAAAAAAAAAAAAAAAAAAAAAAAAAAATATAGTGTATTTGGTTTGGCATGTCATTTATTCAAATACAAAAGAATCATGAATTGTATATCTTTCTGTCCATTTTCATCTTTTCTGATAGCAGCCATTTTGTCGTGCTTTAAATAATATGTGATTGGGGACTTTGCCTAAAACAGGGCTGATGTTTAACTGGGCCAAGCTAGGTTGCTGACTTAACACAAATTTGGGACATGACATGAGAGACACGTGGTCAGGAGATCTGCCAATTTAATTGTAGCAAGATAGCGCTACTGGTAAATCGCAGGAAATCTGGGGTTGCTCTGGAGGGAAGGGAGGAGTGGCTAGAAATTTTTTATAAATTCAGTCCTGACCTAAAAGTCCACTTTTTAAAGGTAAATAGCTAAATATCATAGTTTATAGACACACTTAGTGAATATATAGCAACTATAAATGCATTTGAGGCATTTAATTTTTTGTTACTGTACTTTTAAAGCCATAAATTACAATAATTCCCCATATTTGAACAAATGACAGCACCATACCTGCAGCTACAGCCTTGCCTATTTATTAAAGTTTTTTTCCACAAAAAAAATCTACAAAGGAAATGACATTTACGCACTAGTCTATATTATTTAATGATGCTACGCTTTTTTCTTCCTTTTGGTCTGACAAAATGAACCACTGATTCTCCTTTTAGTAAACCCAGTATATGGAGAATCAGTTATTAATGAGGAACTCCTTGGTTCCTGTTTGTAAATGTAATGTAAACTATTTCCTTATTCTGTCTGAGACTGAAAGGAAGTAATTATAAATAATACTTAGAGACAAAAATATACAACTGATGACCTTGGGTGCAGAAAACCAGTACGCACTTCTCCATCTTGTCTACTACACTGCTGGTATTCTGGAAGGGGTTTCTTTAAAGGGGTTTAGGCTGGCAACATGCAATTTACCTGGACAATTCTCTTTATTTGGTTGATCTGATCTCTATGCAATATGCCTGTGAATTTCTAACAACTGGCCACACATTAAGGAGTGATCTGCATAGCTCTACCCATATTCCAATCAGCAGAAGTTTCTACATATGCTTTTTTGGTCCTATGTGGAAAGGGTATCTACTGTATATAGTTGGAAACGTAATACCCCCTTTTTTATTTTTTATGAAGGCTTGTACTTAATCTAGCAATAAAGACAAATGGGCAAACATTATTAAATTCCACTACTTAGCCACTGAGTAAAAGTGATCAGAGCAAGGCCTCACTAAGTCCAAGGAGGTTATTCTCTAAAGTCTAAATTGTCGCGTAAAGGTGTGAATTCGCCAGCTAAAGACAGTTGCAATAGACTGCTACTGTTGCAGTATTATCTTTATAATAAAAATATTGTTGCAGTCTTAAATTTACTATGAAAATATTATAATATATTTATATATAAATATATAATTATGTTCAGCACATAATACGCTAGTGTGAAAAAAAAAAATACACTGAGCATATTTTTCTTTTAAAAACTTACCAGCAACAGTGTGAACGCTCCCTAAGCATTCACCTCACTTCCTGTATGGAGGTATTTTGGGCGCAGCATTTAATACGCTGTCCAAAATGAGACACACAGCGCTCCAAACCTAGAATATGCGCATCATATGCTAGTGTGTCTGGAACTATATGAGTAGCATCTGCTTTCATTGAGCTATATTTTTTTTTTCACACTAGCATGTCATGCACTGAGCAAATTACGCTAGTGTGAACCTAGCCTTACTCAATACTGGACTTACAGCTGTGTGAGGTATGCAGGGAGAATAAGTCCTTTTACATGAAGTACACCTCACTCTTTCACTGAATTTATGAGCAGTACTATTTTTAAGGATGATTTTACAATTTTGGTTGCCTCTGCTGTATTTTGACTCCCAAAATCTTCTGACTCTCAATGCACTGTAGCGCTTAGAGCAGTGGTTCTTAACCCTAGGGGTTCGGTGAATTGGTCTCAGGGGTTCGGTGAATTGGTCTCAGGGGTTCGGCGGAGCCTCTGCCACAGAGGTCAAGTGATTTATCACTAAAGAAGGGTTCAGTGAATGTGCATATGAAACTGGTGGGTTCAGTACCTCAAACAAGTTTAAGAACCACCGGTTTAGAACTAAAGCAGTATCTCCCCAGCGCTATCTATACTTTCCTATGAGACAATCAGTACAAGAAGTTAAAGGCAGAGAGAGAATGCTATAGCTCTAAGTCAGCGGTTCTCAACCTGTGGCGGGGTCGCGAGGCCGTCCCACTGGGGTCGAGAACCGTGCCGACTCCCGGAAGCACCCGCAGGAACCCTTCGGCAGTAAACGTCATCACATAACGCGCGACGTGATGACGTTTCGGCCAAAACGTCATCACGCCGTGTGGCGCGGTGACGTCAGAGGGGGGTCGCGGTCTCAACAAGGTTGAGAACCGCTGCTCTAAGTGCTACAGTGTACCGAGAGCAAGGATAGGAGAGAGGTGAGCAGGAAAAGGGGAAAGGAGGGGGAACAAACCAAGACAGAGCACCACCCCCTTCAGAGGGCAGCACAATATGGAGTATAGAGGGAGGCATGGAGTTTTGGGGGGCAGCACAATATGAGAGGGTGGTTGTGGGGAACTTACAAATTGCAGAGCTACACACTACCTAGCACCACTTTTAACTGCTGCATTGTAGCGCACTATATGAGGCAAAAAGAAAGGAAGACTGCTGGTGGGGGGTGCATTTTGGCAGTCGCCTAGGGTGCTATTAATCCTTGTCCCAGCACTGGAAATTGCACACATTTCAAATTAGGATTTTAATGTTGCTTTAGGATTCAAAGACTCCTTTACGGCTCCAAACCAGTGCTTGGTAAGTTCTCTGAACTCACCATTTACCATTGGGATAGCAATTCTGCATTAATAGTTACCAATAGGAAGAATATTCTGAAATTATTTGTCATTTAACAATATGTCCTACCCTTGGTATTTCTTACTGGGAAACGTGTCCTGCACTCCTGGTGCCAAATTCGTTAATCCAAAAGATGCACTGGACCAAATTAGAAGAATAAATATACAATGTAAATGCAGTTTTTAAAGTGCATTTTATGGTCCAAAAATGTACTAATAGATGCAGCTGTCTTTTGCATATTTAGAAGTATAAGCTGAAGTTTAATATTTGTTTTTTCCAGCTTTCCACAGGCAAATTTATATTATTAAAAGCATGACCAACTGATACCAGTACAATTTATTCCCCACAATGAATTTGCCTGTACTAAGCTGGGGGGAAAAAAAAAAACAAATATGAAATTTCTGTGCATGCTGCTAAAGGTACCAAGTGAGCAGAGCCACACACACATTGCACTGTAAAAATGAAACTGCGGGAGAGGCTCTTGTTTTTCTATAAAAAATAAATAAAGAATAAGAATAATAATTACCAGATCCTAAAATGCATTTACTTACTTGTGGTAGTAAAATGTCCAGAGATCCTAGCTGGTGAGGCATGTTATCTGCAGCTCAGCTATTCATTATTAGTAAGTAAGGATGGGATTTCTTGTCCCGAATGACCAATTAGGAAGCTGAACTGCCAATGTCCTTTAGAAACTCTGCTGGAATTGCAGTTCTGTGCCGATGCTTGTATTCACTGGCAGGTAAGGCAGTGGAAAGGCTTATTACTGGACTGGCTTCTCTTTTCCATCTAGGGAGCTTGGGAGATATGCAACTCCTGCATCAACTGGTTTGTTGTTGCAATGAGATGCTTACTTTGCTGTCATCTCTTTTTGTGCTGCTTGATTACAACACTAGGATACTCAGTTCAGCCTTCAGCTTTTGCAACACACTGTGTTGGCACTATGTTCTCCTGTTACTCACGCCTCTGGTTCAGGTGGCTGTGCATCTCTGCTTTTGTGCTATAGTGTGTTGCTGCCTGTGTAGTTCTCCTGTTCCAGTTACGTGTCTTCTGCCTGTGCAGTTCTGCTGTTCAAGTCACTAGTGTTTCCAGCATGTACAGGTTTTCTGTTCTTTTCACTTGTGTCTCCTACCTCAGTTCTTCAGTTATAGTTAAAGGGGCACTATACTGCCAATATAACTGCACACATACATATAAAACTCCTTTATACTAAGCCATTTGCTGACACAAATAGTTAAAAAAAAAAGTTTTGGCCACATAAATTAAGTTTGGAATGCAGGAGATTACAGAGAGAAAGCTGACTTGTGCACATGTGCAAAGTAGTAAGTAGGGCAGTAACTGGCCAGTACATGTCACACACACATTTCCTGGTGTGGGAGTTTATCAGTGCTGCCTACTCAATCATTCTGCATCACATGAAACAACTACTGGGGAGAAATGCTTCTCACTAAGGTATAGTAACGCATATGTCAATAGTTCCCCTTTAACTCTGTGCCTCCAGTTTGACGTTACAGTTCCCTGCTTCCTGAAGTTCAATATGTGATTACGATTGAGAGCACCTTAGAATTTGCGCTCTATTTTTAACCAACAAAAATTTCACAGGGGTAATACAATACTGCACTTATTGGTGTAATTTTTGAGCCCTTCAGTCCCTTAAACAAGTTTGATAAGTGCCTCAAAAGCTTAAAAAAAAATGTGGATTTTCATAGCATACACGTACACTGATTGATCTGGTGACACACAGTTCTCTACTGTGGCAAAAAACACAGGATAGCATAAATCCTTAGATAATGCATCTTCACAATAAAGTGAGAGTAAACGGATTTTAAATGTTAATGTGTCCTACTTTCTAGAAATGGTGCACTGAATTTAAAAAGGGCAGACAGAACCTGTAATCAAAGCCTAACAATGAAAAACACCACTTCCCCCACAATACTTGATCAATTTCAATCAATTTACTTATAGGACCCTTGAAACAACAGTAACGCCATGACAGAAACAGGTAAGTTACATGTAAAAATGTACTTCTGTTAGCAGACTTTGGAGTAAATTATAAAAGTCAAATAAGTTTTGTGACCGTTTAAAAGCTGGGAAAACACTGTTTTTTAGATCATGCCAGTATCGCCTATGTACATTCAAAAGTTGTTTTTGCTACTATAAAAAAAAAAAAAAAAAAATCAATCAATGAATGCATTATAAATATCCCCCCTTGATAGAAAATAAACGCTGTGACTGAACTAACAAATACTGTCCACTATTTCTAGCAGGATGACTTTTTTCTTACGTTACTGGTCCTTCATAAAGCAAAACATTGTATTGCAAATCCCATACCCACTATAGTTAATAAAATACAACCCGCACCAACAAACAATAAAAACTCATGAAGTGTAAACACTGCATGAAGGAAAGCACCTTCAGATTACAGAATATAAATGACATTGAATGTGTGCAAGGAGTGGCTGTATTAACATACAATTCCTACATTTGCTTTAAATGAGAGATTTATAATATATGCAAAAATCAGAATTACACAGATTTCAGCACAGCCTTGCCCACTGCATTTTCCTGTGTCCCCCTCTTTAAAAAGGATGTTGTCTTTTTCTGATTTACCTTCTCAGATTTGCAGCACAGTCAATGGAAGATCTAAACATAGTTTTAGGGGCTAATTCGACTGTCAAAGTACCGTAACTTCTCTTCACTTCGGGTTGCTACATTCAGATAGTCGTGAATTCTCTACTCCTGATTTTAAAAAAAACAGAGGATTTTTCTAGTCAGTTGGACAGCAGAAGCCCTGCCATCAGCCCTGTAATTCATAACTTTAATCTGGCGACATAAAACTGGCAAATGCGACACAATATGTTTTGCTGAATTCGCTACCGTGGAGCTTGATGAACAGGCTAAATTAGTCACGAATTGACCACATCTGAGTTTGCTGAATATACAAAGATTGTAAAGTGGTGAATAAATGTGAATTCAGACCTTTATAAAACTGTTTTAACTTTTATGAATAAGCCCCTTAATACTTCACATCCTCATCAAAGGGGATTGCTGACATGTATGCATTAGTGTTGTGTTTGAAGTTTTTAACATTTTACTATATTTTTCAATAAATGCTGATGTGCTGTAGTTTCTTGCACATCTATTGCATGTCCTACTACTTATCTCCATGAGTAAACAATGTTTCTTACAACCAAGATAGTCTATCTATGTAGACTGCAGGTGAACTTTCTCAGTACCTTACAATTTTAGTGGGAGGGAGGTTGTAATGTTACCAGATTAGTAGAAAATTCATGGACTGTTTTAATATTTTATATTAGCATGGTTTCAATGATAGCATTTAACATGATCTGGACACTGAACAATGCCCCCCACGGTGATCATAATGTTAATAGCTCTTCAGTGTGAGACTTAAAGAACTGTTAGTACTTACATTGACACCAAAGCACTATTGCCAGTATGAGCTTGCAGGACACCACCGAGAGCCAGAATTACTTTGATTTAACCAGTACATTATGCAATTTCATAACTACTCCTTACATTATATTGGTGTGCCAATTTCACGCACAGTTAACCATATGAAATCAGGGTACCACTGTATTCATTTATATATTCATATTTTCTATACACATTAAAATCATAACATCATATGTCAGCGGTTCTCAACCTGTGAGTTGTGATCCCTTTGGGGGTCAAACAATACTTTCACAGGGGTCACCTACAACCACTGGAATATACCGCTCCTCTATCAGTCTACAGCCAGTCCGTCCACATACAGATACGTCCAATATGATGACGTCATCGTGGGGGTCGTGGCTAAAGGTAGGTTGAGAACCGCTGATATAAATTGTCGGATTATTTATTTTTATTTGTCTACTGTTCCATTTTGGATTCTTCAGTTCCTATGAGACAGTGATATACCATATAACCTCCCAGTTAAAACAAACGGTAATGTTCACTTGCTAGAGAAAAATACAAATGCTGACATTTGCACAGAAAGTTATCTCTGCCCATACCTGTAAATAAAATTAGATAATGTGTTACTCTATTCTGTAAAATAACTAATGTCAATGTAAAAGTCCAAAGAAACACTGAATGCAAAGCCATAACAAGACCAATGACTATAAATGTAGTACGTTTAACATGAAATTTAGAGTAATAAAAAACAGAGAATGGGATCATCTAGTGACTAGACTAGCAAGATTAGAGGTCTCAAACTCAATTTACCCGGGGGCCGCTGGAGGTAGAGTCTGGGTGAGGCTGGGCCGCATCAGGTTTTCCACAAGAAAACAACAGATTAAAACAGTACATCGCCCTGTGGGGCAATCAGTTGCTTTGTGGGGCAATATGCATCTCTGCTGAGTGATTTGCACCTGCTGGGG
>WMED01025209.1:1041-11066 GCA_019650415.1 Pipa parva | reverse complement strand
TTACTCTTGATATTTGGCTCAGTTGGCTAATAAGTTTGCCCACCACTGCCCTAGGACAATACTTAACAAAAGAAACCTGAGGCCAGCTATAACTTAGCTATGCATAATTAGCTGGTGTGTGAAAGGGTGACTTGTCATTAGAGCCAAAAGGGATTCACAATGGCTCCCAAACTGAATTATAGATAGCAGAAATGATAACTTGTACATGTGCTTCAATAACAACAAGTATATAATTCCCTTCAGCTAGCAGATGCTCCACTGTAACAAGCCTGATCTAGCACATGATGAAAACCATTCAGGGAATGGCATAAGAACTAAATGCTTCATGGTTTTTTAATTCATGTGTTCTTTTATATATGATCTGTAAAACTAACTCTACAATTTGGAGTTTTCCTAAACTACATTTTAGCCAGCAGGTGGCGCCCCTAGTTCCATAGTGCTGCTCAGCTGATTCTCCACTCGGTTCGGCTTGTCTCCCTGCATTTTTCTTCATCTTGTTGGTTGGAAGAATAAAAGTGTGACGTGGATCAGGAAGCGACTTGGGAAGGAGAAGAGTACGTTTCACTGGGTAGATCCTCACAGAACCCAAAGGTAAGGTGAGCTGGGAGAAGGGGGCTCTGACCGTGCAGGCAGGGAAGCCATGTAAAAATAGGGAAGCTCCAGTAAATGAACACGAAAGGTGCTGGGTGCAGCTGGAGGAAGATCTGGGGCTTGAGGGGGGCACAGTCCTTGGGGGCTGAGCAGAGGACAAGAGCAACAGGGGTAGAAATGTATGAAGCAGTAGATGAAGGCTTTGGACAGCTGAGATGGGCTGCTTGTAGTAAGCAGGGAGAGGTTAAGCATAGCTTGGGCAATAGAAGCAGGGATGAGACAGCTTGGGTTATATGGAAGACTGCCAGGTAAAGAAGTAGCACGTCAGGGACATTAGAAGCTGCAACAGGGGCAGGAGTAAAGGAACAAAGGACTTTCTGTATGATGTGAGGATCAGCAGAAAAAACTACTATGAATGAGACATTGAAATTCCTGTTTCCTAGTCAGAGAATTGTGGAAAATAATAATGCAAGATCTGTATTCTGATTGGCGCAAATTGTTGGCCCATTTGTATCTGTGGTTGTCTTTTGCAGGAAGATGGCTCCGGCAAATGGGAAGGCAACAAATCTTAGGGATAAATTAGATGGAAATGAACTGGACTTAAGTCTTAGTGACATGAGTGAGGTTCCAGTGCGGGATCTGGTAAGTCTGATTATAACTGAATTTGTTTTCTTATCAGATTTCTTTAAACCCGTGTGGTGTGGGGAATACACAATATTTCACTGATTTAATGTATAATTATATGTAACTTATTTCAGGCTGCGATTCCCAAAGCAACAGTATTGGATCTTTCATGTAACAAACTGACCACGTTACCGGTAAGATGTCACTTTTATTGATGTGTTTGTTTGGTAATATGATTATGGAATTACAGTTTGCAGAATTCATGATCCTTTTTCACCAACACAATACTGACTATTCAGCTGTGAAAAGAGATTATTTCTCAGTGATATCCCACCTCTTAATTACCAATGGGGATTTTGATCCTTTGGCCTCCTACCTCTGTTGAACTACAGCTTGCAAATATTGGGAGATGCCCAGAGTAGTAGTTGTGCAGCAGTGTTATCGTAAAAGTTTTAACATTCCTAATGGTCCTGTGTCCCTTTGAGAAATCACTTTGTTTTCTACATGGTATAACCTTTGATGGTATTTTTCCCCAATTATAGGAGGAATTTTGCTCTCTTATTCACATTGTGCGCTTGGATCTCAGTAAAAATCAACTGGTTCAGCTTCCTTCAGAATTTGGGAAACTGGTAAATCTGCAGCACCTTGATCTCTTACAGAACCGACTGACAGCATTACCAATCACATTTGCCCAGCTCAAGGTAAAACCTAGTATTAACCAAGAGGGAGATGTAGTCACAGTTGCTGCTAGAATGAGGTTAAGAGTTTTACTCCAGTAGTCTTTGTTTATGAGTAGAAAATGCATTGCATGCAAGCACACTGATTTCCATCTAATATTAGAGATACAGCCTTGGTGTATCAAAGTAAATATTTGTAATTTATGGCTTTCTGCCACTCCAAGCTCTACCCCTTTAGAAGTTTTCCTTTTTCTGTTGTGAGGAGGAATTATGTATATTGTATGTAGGCTGTAGTCACAGATTAGTCAATATAATTAGTGTCTGTGTTCCATGCTATCTAAAACAAGATTTAAAAAAATCAGGCCTCTTATTGACACATTGCCATTCATTATTCAGCAACTTATGTGGTTGCGGTTGGCTACAGTGGGGATGGTTTCCTTTATTCTGGTGACCAGAGTTACAGCCAGTAGGCTGTTTAACTAAAGGTGTGAGCACCTGACTTGAATTCAGTGCCATGTCTACAAATGTTTAATAAATGTTCTGGGAAAGCTGCCATGGCTGCTGAATATTGTAGTTCAAAGTAGGCTTAGCCTCCAGAGTTAACTATTGTTTGGCTTTAATGATTTTTATTATTGGTAGTGAATGCAGTTTCTCCTACATCAGTGGCCTGAGATTATAATTGTAACTGGTACTACAATAAAGAACATGTAGGCTTCACACTACATTACAATCAGTTGTTGAATAGTGCTGCACTAGTCAAAACACTAATACATTGATGTGGTGTTATTCTGTGACTGACCACAAAGCTGTCTCATGTGGAATGAAATTGCTGGGAAGCAGAGCATGTACTGGGTAGTACAAGAGTGGAAGGTATCAGGTGTAGGACTTTAAATGGTGTCTAATAATTTTTTTTTTTTTATTGCAGAATCTGAAGTGGCTGGATTTAAAAGACAACCCCTTGAAACCAGCCTTGGCCAAGGTAGCTGGAGACTGCCTAGATGAAAAGCAGTGTAAAGAATGTGCCCAGAAGGTAAGATTTGGTTTCTGACAACATGTGAAAGCCACATTGCCAGGGCTGTGGAGTCAGAGTTGGAGTCGATATAAAATGGACCGACTCAGACTCCCAAAATATATAATACATTGGTAGAGTTAGTTCATTGCTGTATATGCTGAATATATTTTCATAAGAATTTGGAAAAATAATGAAATGTCCTGTAAAGGTCTGTTCTATTCCTTATATAAGGATCTAGGCTCTTAATTGAAATGAATGTGTGCTGCACTTTATGTACATGCTCAGTAGTGAAGCCCTTTGCTACAGATCAGAGGAAAAGGCACTGGAAGGAATGGCTGCACTCATCACAGATCTGCTAGAGAAAGCAGGATTAAAGAAGTTTGCAATGCTCACTACAAAAATTAGCTTTCAATGTTTTTGTTGAAAACTTTTTTTCCCACTTACTGCAGCGTTTTGCATATTTGCAATTTATTAAAGTTTTGTGTTCTAATTTAGAACACAAACTTTAATAAATTGCAAATTTATATCCAATAAATATATTTTATGTTCTACCTAAATAGCTTGATTATTGTATCATAAGGATGATAAAAAGCTTAAATTAAGTTATCTCTTAAACATGCGGCATGAATGAGGGAGTCTGAGTCATGGGAAATTGAGGAGTCTGAGTCGGGCTTTGACTTACCGACTCCACAGCCCTGCACATTGCTAAGTAAAAGGTTGACTTTTCAGGCAGCGTGTAAATAATTTCCTTTATTAATGTAGGTTCTGCAGTACATGAAGACCATCCAAACTGATCATGACAGAGAGGTACAACGCAAGCTTATGTTAGAACAAGGTTTGTATTGCTCTATGGTATGTGAGAATTCTAGATAGTTTACGCCATTGTTTTAGGTCTTCTAAGGATCTTGCTTTCTTTACAGAAAGAAAACAGAGGCGAGAGGTGGAGCAGAGGAAGAAAGAGGAACAGGAAAGGGAATTAAGGCGTAGAATGAAAGCACAGCAGAAAGAGCGCAAGAGGAGAGATTATGCCGCTTTGCAAGCAGCACAGACAGAAAATAAGAAAAAAGTAGAGGAGGAACGTTCTTCTAATCACAGTATGTATCTGCTGTTTCTAGACTTATGAAAATATATAACCTAGGGCTGGACAGTACCAAGTTAACCTAGTTTTGTTTACCACTGGCCTTGCATTTAGTATGTAACATCATGCTAGTGCTATATAGAAAATATTACCATTTCATAGAAACATGATTAGTAAATGCAAGGTTCATCTCAGCGTTATTTTTGCCCCTTTTTTTTTTTTCCTGCAGAAGCAGCATCTAGCTCAAAGCAGAAGAGACGAGATGTACGGCGTTCTTGGCTGAGAATAATTGCATGGTTTCTTCTGTTCCTTTCTGTGATGGCACTTTGCGGTGTGACAGTCTGCCAATGGACACAATTAAAGACACAGAGTGTTTGTACCAGCTTTATCGTAATCTATAAGGAAACGCTGAGTGTGCTGCATAGTTATCCAGTTCTGGAAAGGTTCCTACAGGCTCCTTCCTCGCAGTAGTAAGGAAGCTAACCTTTTTATGGATTTACCTGCTTATTGCCCTTTTTGTGGGCAACAAAGCTTGTCACTATGTGCATTTATAGTTATTTGTATATTGAGGCTTGTGGTGGTTGCAGCCCAGTGATTAACAGTGTTCTTATCCAAATTTTTCTCTCCCCCAAGTGTTTAATGGGAAGAGATGAAATCCTTCCTAAGGCATATTCTTGCTTTTGTATTTAAATGTCTTTTAAACTTGAGTCCCAAAAGGTTCTGCAACATTTCAGAAAGGAATGTGTCTTGCTGCATTTAATTGGACAACTTCTCAAAGAGAATTTTTGCAAGGACGTAATACATGCTCCATAAATAAAAAAGAAAGCCACTTAGACAGTTTGGGGTTTTTTCTATGCTGCTTTAGAGGGGCTAAAGAACTGTACAGGTGCTGTGGATCTCCTACTATAACAGGATGTGCATCTAATAGTAAAATCCACTTAAAGTCCTCATGCTGTTTCTCAAGCATTTATTTGTTCAGTATTGGATTTTTGTGCAACCTCTGTCTATGGTGAATCAACACTAACCTGCCTTTCAAACACAGTGACAAATAAAAGATTTGATTAATATATTTGAGTAGTTAAATGGCATACATTTCCCATTCATTTTGTACAAATTCAATTAAATGCTTCAGTGGAATGCTTTTTTTTTTTTTTTTTTTTTTTTTTAAGAACTGGGAAAATTATGTTTCCATATGAAGCAAAGCATTATGGGTTATTGTGTAACTATACATAACCAAGAACCTAAAAAGACCATATAGTAACTCAATTACTGTAGTTTAAAGGGGAAGTTCAACCTAGAATTAATTAGCATTAGTGTTTGTTTAGTCTCCTTTGACTTTACAGCAAATCTATGCATGTTGTTGTTGCCTGTCATAGGGATACCTCCCTGAGCATTTGAAGACATGTACAATTTCTGATTGATCTACTCTAACCTTATTCTGATAGCAGTGACAGCATGCCATGAGCAGTAAATGTAGGAAAAATAGAGTAAACAGTGACCTGAAATAGCTACCAGCTATTGTTCCATAACATGTTTAGGGCGTAAAGCCCTTTATCAACCACATTTGATAAAGGGCTTTCCGCCCAAAACATGTTATGGCACAATAAATAGTGGTTTAGCCACATTTTTCAGTACACTGTTTACTCTATTTTTTCTAAAGTTGTAATACATTGCGTGGAAGACAGGATATGCAGAATAAAAGTGTTTTATTCAAGATATCAATGGGACATCTGCTAATTGTGTGTATACAAAGATCATTAAGTCTTGGCTGCACTTACAAACACAGAGGATGGAAATGTATGAAGGGGAAGTATTTGTTTTATTCCCCTATTTTAAAAACAGGTTTTTACATTATATTTTTATAAAATATACAAAGGCAAATCATTAGGATACAAAACAAACATATCTAAATGTCTCTTTTCTTCACACTTCTAGCTACCTACAAACAGTGTAGTAAATCTGTTAGCAGATCACTTGTAATGTGAACTGTAGAGCACCATACAGGCTTACTTCTGGACTGAGTCCTCCAATTCCTCTCCCATTGTGCTTTATAACATTTAATGTATAAATTGTATAAACCCTCTCTACAGGGTCCTTTTCCATTTTGTCCCTGTCCTTCTCTGTAATCGAAGAGGAAAAAGTCAGATGCTTACTGTTTCAAGCGATTTTGCTGATATAAGTCACACACGCATCATACAGAAAAGAAGTGTTATCACCATGTTGAGAAGTTTTCAGTAAAATTAGATTTTATAAAGGCTGAGAAAAAGTACTAAATAGAGGGATTGACTAAAGTCCGAATTGTCAAATAAAGGTGTGAATTTGCTAGCTAATGACTGTCGCACACTACCCAACAGACTGCTAATGTTGTAGTTTTACAATGGGAATCCACTGTTTGAGAATTTGGCAGTCACATTTTCATTTTAGTAAATAACCCAGTTAAAATCTGAAGCCAGCCAGAAACCATATGGGAACTAGTGTAAGGGATGAAATGCCTGCAAAGATGTATATCATGTAAGTCAATGGAAAGTAGGCAATGTGATCAAACAGAAGTCTGAAGCATTGTTTTGTTAAAATCACATTACATTTACTCTTTCAATATATATATATGTACACACGCAATATTAATTGCCATTAACAAAATGTAAATTTTAATTTAAAAAAATTAATATCTATGCAATAATAAGACAGAATATAAATAAAAAAATGCTCTACAAATATTTTTTTACTACTTGTTGACAATGTTAACAACAATGGTTTTGTCTTCATGGGGTGACTGGATCTGGATGGTGACTTTTGGCCATATACATGTACACATTGTATAGCTACAGTTTAAGCTATGTGTGTTCCTTCCCTATTTCTGCATGCTTCTGCCCTACAAAGGCAATCAACAAATTAGAGCAAACCCCAATCGGCACTTTGCTTAATTAACAGGTAGCATTTACATATATTAGAAACGTTCCATCTATAAAGAATTTTTGATATTGAAACATTCAAACCCCTGCTGTTAGTTCAGTCCAGGAAGTATCAGTTCCACTAGAGAATTTGCAATGTTCTAAGTACCTATGGAAAGGTAATGTTTGGTCTTCCTTTATTATTATATTTCTTAGGAGAACAGCTTCCAGGCTTTCATTCAGGTATGGTCTTTACTACTCTGCAAATGTAAAACATAGATAGCTTTTGCTTAGATCCGTTATGAACAAAGCATTATCACTACTTGTTGAATTGTTAGAGCAGACCAGGGCATTGTATGGTCCGTGGGCCACGTCCGGCCCTCTAACTATCTATGACCGGCCCACGCGAGCCTGCAAAAATGGTGGGTGTGGCCAATTGCCATAGGAGCCGGCAAGTTAAGTACTTTACTCTGGTCCTCTAACACCACCATTCCAGTTTCTCATGTGTCCCCATGGGAAAATTAATTGCCCACCTGTGTTAGAGGGAGACAACACTGACATAATATATAAGACATTACTTAAAGCAGAGCTATAAGGCCATTAGATATTGGTATTTCAAAATTCATCCTACAAAACATCCTATGTTTATTACTTTTTTTTTTTAAACCTTATTCTTTGGGTGTAAGTTTCCCGAGCATTATGTAACAGAATATGAATAACTAAAAACATAAAAGCAGGGAACCTAAAACAAACAAACAAACAAAAAAAAGTATTTAAAAAAAATGTTTTTGTTCTTTTACCTTTTATAATTTATGTCAACTCCAGTGACAATTCTGCCTCTCTGGACATCATTTGCAAATAGATACGCTTTGACATTTCTGGACCAACACGCCTAGATGTGGATGTGACTCCTTCTCCACGACGCACAAGAATATTACTGAGGAGGTTCTGTCGTTCTTCCTCTGTATGACAGCAGCAATAGGCCTGGAACAGATAATAGTTGGGTTTTGTGACATCTAGAGACATGGAATGTTGACCACAACAGCACTGAAAGTGACAGTATAAAAGTTAAATGGAAAGACATGCTAATATGAGAAGTAGCTTGGTATCTAGACTAAAGAAAATGATATCAACTTCACATTCACCTTCACCAGTAACCGAGGAGAAGGATAAGCTGCCACCACAGCATTTGCAATCTCCACGCTGATTCGGTTGAACTGTTGGAGCTGCCTTCGCCATACTTCTAGGAGGCCTTTCCCACAGCGCTCCACTCGTACCCCTCCAGCCCACTCCCCATCAAGATAGAAGGAGAAGGAAGTGTTATCCCTTTGCCTCCTGTAGACAAACGAATGAAGCATGTAATTAAATAGAATTCACACACGCGTTAAAGACACTTTCCTTTGACACCTATAATTACAGTTTCATTACTTGGTTGGAGCATCTGCCACTGCTTTGCTGAACATGCAGACAAAGTCCGCAAGCTCCTTCCAGGTTTCCAGGAACCATACTTGGACGCCTGTGTGGAGTTGAAAGTCCATAAGAACCTGTAATAGTATGACAAAATAACAGTGTTATTGAAAAACACAACTCAGTAAGAGAAGTCAGCTCCATATAGCCTCACCTCCTCCATTTCCACCCTGCTCAGGGTAGTAAGAGTTTCCTGAACTTTTCTTTTGCCCTGCTTCTTTTTCCCACTGCCTAGTACATCATTTCCTGTAGTCTTTTTCTGTTTTTTCCTGCTCAACTTCTTGCCACCACTAATAGTAAAATTAAAAAAAATAACAAACTTTTTCCAGTTTTTTTTGTAACTTTTTTTTTTTTTTTTTTATAATGAGAGCTCACCTAAAATATTTCTCCATCTCCATGACAACCAATGTAGGCACCTTCCACTCTTTACCTGCCTTTGCCCGGGTCACAAGGCTGTTTAGAGTCTCCTTGCTAGTGGAACCTAGAGATTCCTACAGGTTTGTGGTAGAAAACAGAATGAGGTTCAACATCCACCTATACACATGTATTCTGTAGAAAGAAGGGGCTACAAGATAATGAAGTGTACAAAGATTTATATATTTGAAAAGTAAACAGAATATTATTAATGGGCAAGAAATGGGTTTCTGAACAGGTCTCCAACCTTCTTCCAGTTCTGGACCATTGCAACAAATTCTTCCCCAGGGACAAGAATTAGAATTTCAGCTTCTTCTTGACAAAGACCATCTGCCTGGGGGCGAGAGAAGTGTTCACATTAAGACACACCTAACAACAGAGAGCTTGAAATAATACCCAGAGAAGAAATTACAAGGGGAATTATTGCAGACTGCATAATGTACACACAGAAATGAATTTATAAATTGTTCTATTCATCTTTAAAAGGCAAATGCAAATGGTGGGTTCAAAATTCCTCACTTTTTTGCCACTTACAGTGGTATTGCCAATAGTTCTGTTCCAGGTAATACTCCGTGGAACTGCCTGAGTCTGGATCAAACAGGGAATCTCTTGGGATTGCAAAGCAGTCAATACTTGACCCCCACACCCATCCTGCAAGAGAACTTAAAGGAAACACATAATATACAGTTATCTCATGGAGTAATAACACCTATGTATAGCTGTGCCCTATCACTACCACCTCTGATCTGTAGTATCCCAACTTCCCTATATAATCTCAGTTTTGTGACCCAATATTTCCCCCTAAGATCTCCCACACTTCCTACATAGTCTGAGAACTATTAAACCCTGTGTACTATAAAGGATAATATACTCCATTCTGTAATTTCTGAAGCTATTAAGAGTCACTTCGGAGCTCCATGCCCTGTAGAACACAGTGTGTAGATTTGTTCTTTTATATGGTCATGAAATAACCTATTGTCTCATATTCTTATAAATTACAAAAAAGGGGTGCGTTATGGACTGTATATAAAACCCCACTTCACTAAATATTAGGCTAGTTTACCGTCTTTCTCCTCTATGACATCATATTTATATATAACCCCTTTCTTTCTATACACTTTCAAATATTAAGTTCCAGATATAAACCCAGAGCTGTATTATCACCCCTCAACTCTTCTACATCCCAAAAACTTTATTCCCTAATTATATTTTTATTATTATATAAGATTAATCAGAATAATGCTATCTACAACAATCTAAAGGGCAGACAA
>WMED01025208.1:0-11066 GCA_019650415.1 Pipa parva | reverse complement strand
CCGGTGATTTATCGATTTTAATCATGTTAAGATGGCGTAGTACTTCATCCTGGGTTATACTATAGTAATTAGTATAATTAATTTAGCATATGTGTTTTGTTTTTTGTTTTTTCATTTTTGGCCGGAGTGTTCCTTTAAATTGCTTCATGAATCCCTACAGGGGTTAAAATGTCCACTGACAGACATTTATCTTTTATGTAAGCCTAGCAGTACAATATTTGTCCCAAGGTGATGTTGCTATTTTTGGAAGGTAAAATAAGGCCTGTCAGTTCCAACTAATATATAAACTGTATACTACAATGTTAAAACTTTCATTCCTTGTTACTGTTAACATTTAAGGACTTCATACGATCACCATGTTGGTTCAGCTTGGAGGGATCCACCGTACATACACCTTTTTGAATTTGTGTTTTATTTCTGGTTTAGATGGATCAGGGATTAATAACAAAGTGGCACATTTATTATTTATGCTAACATAAAAGCCTAGCAGTCTGTTTTTTTTTTTTTTACATGTTACATTCAAAGCTTGCCGATATCTAAGATGCTTCTCTCCTTTTTAGCCAATGGGAAATTTCAGAAAGCTACTTTAAGTACCCATTTGTGGAACAGTACCTGAAGTCTAAGAAGAACTCAAGAAACCTTATTGTCAAGTACCTGATCTGCAGATTCCTGACATTAATTATTGTACTGTTGACTTGCATCTACCTAGGCTTCTATATCAGCCTCTTCTCTCTAACGGACGAGTTCAGCTGCAACATCCGCACTGGCATTTTAAAGAACGACACTACATTACCATCAAAGGTCCAGTGCAAGCTGATTGCTGTTGGAGTCTTTAAGCTTCTTAGTTACATCAACCTGATTGTTTACTCTCTAATAATGCCATTTGTGGTATATGCCATGCTGGTTCCCTGCAGGAAGTCAACCAATGTCCTCCAAGTTTACAATATACTTCCTACCTTCAGTGTCCAGCAGGCCTCCTCAAAAACCTGCGATGATCTCAGCTTGTTCCATTTGTTCCTGGAAGAGAATGTCAGCGAGCTGAAATCCTACAAGTTCCTGAAGGTTCTGGAGAATATTAAAGGGACTGGGGAGGATTTTGACACCATGCTTCTCCTTGCGACCCTTGGGACAGTGAAGACTGACACGGTTGATGGGAAACTAAACCATAAATGTGCCAGTGAGCCACCGACACAAATGGATAACAATGCCACTGAGTTAACTGGTAAATGTCTGATCTTCTTGTTTTGTCACATGTACAAATGGTTATTATTATTGTAAATGATCTGTGCTTACTTGTTTCTAATGTTAGGGGGTTACAAATGCTTGTCATAGTTTTATGTTTGTTTTTTTGAACAGACTGTATGAAAATCTATAGGATTATTGTTCTTTTTGTCACAAGTGCAAGCCATTCCTGGTTTGCGTTAGCCGCAGCCGTTATCTGTAGGCAGCTCCTTCAGTTCTCTGTGAGGATTATATTTGATTGGAACTGGAAAACAGGACTTTGGGAGCATGTAAAGACGGCTGTAGAAAGGGATAAACAACATTGACTTTTAATAGAATACAAGACCCAGTTTTAACACTTTAAAGGAAGGCTTAAGTACTCATTCGTTCATCTAGGAGTGATTTAACATGGGTGGGCTCAACATGCTTAGTGATGCTAATCTTTTTCCAGCGCTGTCTCCTGCTTCTTGTTTCTTTTATTGTTCAGGTTACAGCTTTGCAATCCCCTTTCAGGTAGCACCTCCTCTTTATGATGTGAGCTAGCGCAGAAGCAGTATTAGCTCAGAATACTGCTTCTGCACTTACTCAAATAGGCAATGAAGAAGAAGAGGAGGAAGTATAGGGGATCTTGAGCGTTGGACAAAAGATTGGCATCAGTAAATATGTTCAGCCCACCCAAGCTAAATTGCCCCTCCCCCAAGACAAAATCAGTTTAGTTCTTCTTTATGGGGTTTATATGATTAGCTAAAAACCTCTGCTCCAGCTGCTTTTTTTTTTTTCTTCTTCTATTGCTATGACTATTCTGCAAAATTGGTAAAACTATTTCTAGTCACCAGCGTGCGCGCACAACTCTAGATATTTCCTGTCACCCGCGTGAGCGCACAGCCCTAGATATTTCCTGTCACCCGCGCACAGCCCTAGATATTTCCTGTCACCCGCGTGCACATTAGCAGATCAGAACAATGTCATCCAGTATTTCCTTTGTGGATTATAGCATTGAATATTTTGGAACACAAGGGCCCATTCTATTGCACTGCCAATGTGCTAGTTCATTGACTTGTGTGTTTGGCTTTTATCTTTCATTAACTGTCTCTCTATCAGCATCTAATGAAAGGGGAAAGGGCATTGCTGCAGCATTTTCAGTATAATTCCTCTTGGCATACACTGAAAAGGGAACAGTTAATGTATTTGTGGCCACTAGATGGAGATATCTCCTTTCCATATTGTTTTATTCAATGTTATTTGAGGAGACTGAATGGTAGTAAAAGGCAGACCTTTATAAAGGTAATTAGTATTATACAAAATATAACAAATGCCCCCCACTTTGATATTACCAGTAAATACTGTAGGATAGTTTATGATAGATTGAATCGACAAGCGGTTCACATTTCTTATGTGTTTGTCCAGTACAGGCATCAAGCGATGGCGTGAAAACCAGCACCGATGAGAAGAGAGTTCGACAAAGGCTGCTAGATTCATCGTGCTGATTTCCTCTACATACACAAGGATGGTTGCCAAATCTGTATATGGCGTAAAGCGCTCCAAACTCGCACTGGACTACTGGACTACTGGACTTGTGTTTAGAGGATTAAACCAGAACAAGCTTTCTCAGGTGCTGCAGACACTTTCCAGTGAATTACACACTACGCAACTGTGTGTAGCCAGTGAATTACACACTACGCAACTGTGTGTAGCCAGTGAATTACGCACTACGCAACTGTGTGTAGCCAGTGAATTACGCACTACGCAACTGTGTGTAGCCAGTGAATTACGCACTACGCAACTGTGTGTAGTCAGTGAATTACAGTATGCACTATGCAACTGTTTGTAGCCAGTGAATTACAGTATGCACTACGCAACTGTGTGTAGCCAGTGAATTACACACTACACAACTGTATTGTATGCAGTTTGCCATAGCTTTTTTTAAATGAAAGTTTATAGACTTTCTGCTGGCATATGGCATCGCAGTGTTACTACTATGAATAATGCAATACAATTTAAAAGATGAGCAATTATTGGACTCCCTTTTGTAACTGTTCTCTGCGAATTAGAAGTCTTAAACTGCTTTCTTGGAAACTGTGCTCTGTGTAGCCTGTGGCCTTCCAGCGGTTGCTGAACTATAACTCCCATCATATGTTTAGGAGGTCTGCTGGGAATAGTAGCAGAAGATGGTGGGTGGAGCCTGGGGGTTAATTTTTTTTATATCTAGGATTCGTTTTTACAATTTGAATTGTATATGTAATAGTAGTACTATTTATTTTCTCATTATTAGTTTGAAATGTATTTATGGCTAGACTGGAATAATCACTATATTGAAATTTTTTGTTTCAAATGACATTTTTTTTTAATAATATATGCCTGCCTTTGATGCATTGACCCTAGTAGAAGGTGATAAGGAACAGTGATTTCTGTAGGTAAATACCAACAGGTATTGTAAACTTGTGGAACTATGTCTTCTGGAACTTCCTTCACAGTGATCAGGTGGCACTTGTGGTCTCGGTTTCAAGCTTGATGCTTTGTAGATCTTTATTATTGGCAGGGGGAGGGGTTCTAGTAGCGTATAAAAGTGTTTTACCGCCGCATTGTGGTACGATTGTTTCATGGAATGATGTAAAATGACACAATCCCTGAAATACGCAATACCTTGTATAAAAGCTGTAACATTCTTTAATATGTACTATAAATTCCTTTGATACATTTTCTTATATTTAACATTGCATTTTTATCTCTCGTTCCTTTTCAGCAGCCGATGACGCACTGACTACCATTTAAAACTGCGACCGTAGAGTTGAAAGGGCGGCTGCACCAAACACGCCACTACTTTTTCATGAGTGGTTTATCAAGAGAAATCTCCTATAACTTTATTTTTCTGTAGTAAAACCCATATGGAAACGTCGTGGCGCATTTTGTCACAGTAGCTCGTTTAAATCCAAGTGTCCAGTTTGTCTCGTGTTCTGTGCGTGTTAATGGGGATCTTTTTACCACCAACTCCAAAGTGCCCTAAGGAAAACTTAAAGGACCAGTAATAACAGAACAAGAAAGATTCCCATTGGATTGGCATGGTTGTTAATGTTGCATAATAATATAAAAACTTCTAAAGTAGAGTTCCTGGTTGTTTCTACACTGGTTAAAAAGATTTATTTATTGCTATTTAAAAAATTCTGGTGCAACTGCTCCTTTAAGGTTTCTGCACCAGCTTTACAATGGGAGTACTTGACAGTGAGTGCAGAGTTTGTTCTTTATCTAAAGACATATATGCAGTATTCAATGAATTCCATGAGTATCAGTTAATCTAATTATTAGAATTAATGGGAAGTAAAGGGGGGGAGCCTTTTTCTCTGCAGTTTAATATAAAGGGGATTATTCTCTAAAGTCCGAAAGTTCGACTGTTGAATTCGTAAACAGTGGATTCCAATAGCCAATCCAGGACTGCGACAATATTTAAAGTTGCTGCTGCAGCAATATTTCCATAGTCGCGACTGCGACATTAGCAGTTTATTGCAACTGTCTTTAGCTGGCGAATTCACACTTTCACGTGAAAATTTGGACTTGGAGAATAACTCCCAAACATCCTTTCCACATTTATGGTTTCTAAACCTGTGATTGGAGCATTTTCTCCCACTGATCAATAGATTTCATTTCATATCGTCTGCACCCACTACTCTTGGGGTAGTCAACGTTGACCATCAATTTCGTCGCCTCTGTTGACCATCCTCTCCAGTATTTGTAGGAAAGCAGAGTAGAACGGATACTGTACTTCCCAGTAAAAAATAATCCGGTTTAGTTAAAAAAAACAAAAAGCGGGAACTAAGAAAAGATAGGGATTCATGATGAAAGCACTTATAGATGGTTATGTAGGACATATAGGTACGTTTTTGTTTGGTACCATCTTGTTTAGATATTTACATTCTTTGTGTACAGACTTCAGGCTATGTTGAGAGAGTTACCATTTTTCTGTGAAAACCATAGTCTTCCTGTGGATGATGGAAAGACAGTGATTGGCTTTAAGGCATCTTCCCCTCACTTTTGTTAAGACTGGCAGAGTTAGGTGCCAATCCCCACGCTGCACCCTAGAGAGGTTTTGCTGAATACCGGTTCTGGTCACCTAGCGGAATAGGTTGTTCCTGGGAATCGACATTTGCTAGGCTTAAAGGAAGATGTTAACTAGTTAGAATGTTTGTTTCTGTTGTGTAGCTGTGTCACAGTTGTAGTTTGTCTAACTGTAAAATGACAAGGTCATAATTTTACTGACCTGGATTTTTTTTAAATTTTTTCTTTCTGACAAATTAAATTTTTTTTTGTATTTTTTTTTACAAACTGACGGATGGTAACCCTGAACAGTATCATGTCCTCAAATGGTGCACGTTCCTATTCCAGGATGTTGGAACTATAGGTTTACTGCTGCATTGATATCAGACAGTATGTCTTCAGCGTTCAGAGAAGGAATGTTCTGTAAATGTGGAGATAAATGTTCTCTAATCGCAGAATATTTCATTGTATTTATTATTTTACCAAAGCCTTGGGGAGTAAAAGATCTGCCTATCCATTTAATGGAATAAACAGTGTTGTATTCTATTGTACTTAACCAGATCTCATTTGGTCAACCTTATTCTTCCAGACTTGTATTCCTTGGCACTTGGCAGACCCTTTCTTTTAGATACTTTAGGAAGCAAAGTATGGTTTAATCTATAAAACGGACTCCCTGATATCTGCTTCTGACTGTGGGTGAATTTAAATGTTTAATTATATAAGACTCATTCTTACATGGATGGCAGTTTAACAAGAGCATTCTCTTTAAGAGAACAGTAACTCCAGATAAAATGAAAATGCCTTAAATGCATTTCTATTCATTCTGTGCTTACAATAATTCTAAATTGTGTCTATAATTATGGTATTTAGGGCACACTTCCCTGTATATGTATTGTCTTAAAGTACCACTGAAAAACGATGAGCTGGATGAGATCTGTTTAAACAGCATGGCTGCTATCGGCAAAGATAAGAACAGACAAAGCAATAAAATTCATGAATTGAACTTCAATGATTGCAAGTTTTACTTTTGATGTGTGTAAATAACTTCAATACTAACCCGAATGGGAATTTTGTTTTATTTCTGGTGCTACTGATCCTTTAAAGGGGTGCTTTTGAAATCAATTCATAAAGTAGGGCTGCCTAGATTTTAGCACAGATCCATCACACAAGTTAGATAAAGCCTTCTTTTTGGAAGGGACGGTCAGTAGGGTCCGGCCATGCCCTACAGACAATTCTCTGGGTTTTTTTTTTGTGTTTTTATAATCTCCTTGAGCAATTAAATGATTTACTGTGTGTGTGTCAGAACATAAATCCTCATTAAGTGTTCTGAGCTTGATTACTTCTGCATATTCATGGCCGTATGCACTTATTAGCAATTAATCTTGCAAAACCTTTAAAGAATACATCGGCCCTAACTCTCAAGAGAATAGACTGAATCTTTTTCGTATGATAATAAAAAGAATAGCAGTTTTAACTCCTGTGATGTAAAGTTCCCAACATGTAGAACAACGGCAATTATAACATGCCACTGACTGGAACACTTACAGAGGTGTATGTCACCGGATCCAATTGTTTTTGTTGTTGTTTATAGCAGAGAAAGGATAATATAAGCCAACTTCAAACTTTATTTGTAATGACGTCTTCCTTTTGAAAATGATTTGGCCATATTTTGCCATAATGAGATGTGTGTGTGTGTGTACGTATATATATATAGCCTTGATCTCTGTCAGAAAGTGAGATCTAGCTGCTGTGTTGGTAAATAAGCATAAAGCAAATTGTCCAAGCAGAAAACTTTTTAAATACGTTGAAATCAATTTTTCACATTTTTCAGTGCTAATCTAGGTTCCTAATTAATATAGTCCGTCACAGAACACAAACAAATCCTTTCTTCTGGTGATTATATCTCCTTGAAGCTACCACTCTTATTGCTCTGTCCATTAGCACCCCGCCGAGTTCTATCACGATTACATGATTAATGAAACCCACTTGTATTTGGAAGGAAGATGTACTAACCCATAAAGATCCAGACAATTGATTGCTCATAAATCATTTTGAAGGTTCCCATTCATAAAATCTTTAAAAGGCCTCTGCAGTATTATTTATCTGAAAGCATAAAATCGTTTTGTCTGGAAGATATTGACTTTTTTTTAAATTTTTGCCAGTGAAAATAGTTTTTTTTTTTTTTGTTTTTAAAGTTTTCAACATATTGTGTTTACACTGGAAGATATAAAGATATAGAAACCTAAAGCAAAGAATGATTCTCTGTGGGAAGATTGGTGCACAAGGGACCTTTCCTTTTCAACTGATACAACTAGACAAATAGACCCTTCAAGCAATGTAATCTTCATTTGCCACATTTTCTCCTGAGTGCTGTTGACAACAGTGGCCATATCCTAATATCTGCTTCACTGACAAGCAACAAAAGAGATTTCTGGCTTTATCACAAGTCAATGTATTCAATATTTTGTTGACCTAAATGGTAGTGACTTCTTGGCCTTTAATCGAATTAGTTCTAGTCCAGATACTTCCAAATATGTCTGAAAACACAGTATTTTTGATAAACTTCGCTGCTTAACATAAGCTCTGAATCAGAACATTGGTCTGACCAAATCAATGATTCTGTCTTTGAAAGACTTTAATCAGTTTTGCACTGATTAAAGGGTAAGTAACAGCAGAGAAATAAAAATGCTGTTTTAATTGGCATGGTGGTAGTTATTCATGTCATCTGGGAAGTTTGAATTCTTTTTCATTTTTTTTTTAACCAGATCTATGTAATAACTACTGTTACTGGTTTCATTAGAAGAGTGGGAGAGATGGTGGTTATTTGAAGCAGCATAAACCAATCTATTGATCATTTCAATATTGTATGAAAACTGGACCATTGTGTGATGGGAAAATAGCACTATTTAATCTTGGCCAAAAACTGAACCTTGAATAATAGAAAATGGGTAAATTACTGTATGTGATTTCATTATCCCTTTACTCCTGACCTAAATTATTGTTTGTTTAATTCTAAGTGGTGAACTGCAGTTATTTATACAGACAATAAGCAGAATGTTCTCTGTACAATTAGCTGTGCTTTTATATGTTACTGCTGGTAAAAGTTAAGTAGAGGTTAAACTGCGTTTAGAAGTATCCATGTTGCCTTTAACTGCTGTAACGGATTGCATGTTTACAATCTTCGTGTTATTAAAGGGCTTGGGTCAGATCGACTCTGTCCAATTGCTACTGATGCTGATCAATTTGTAAATATTTCTGTGCTGTAGAATGTATACTTTACTTCTGTCATCTTGTATAAACTGGAAAAACCTGTCAGAACTGTTGTGTATTGATTTTTATTTTGTGCGATCAACCAAAAAACATTACACCCTGATGATCTTACCAGAAATCCTCTAGTCTGTCCACGTAGATTAGATACAGCGGAGTAAACCTATTCAGATCAAGTGAAGTCCAATCAACAATCTTTTGTCAGTTCTATTTTGTAGTGATGCCATTTTTAATTTCAAAATGGATTCTGCTCAGAAAGCACGCACTGTCTAATTGTTACACACAAAAAAACGCACTAGAAAATAGTGGGTAAATGTACAGCGCCTATTTTAAACTGAAAAAAAAAAAAAAAAAGATTATATATGACAATATATATAATAAATAAAATAATAATGACTTAAAATGATGGCATAAAATAAAAGATGCAATATATAAAACAAGACCTTGTTAGAACAGTCCCATGGGTAAAAGTTCAATAATGTATAAAAGAAAAAACTGCTGCTTCTACTTCAAAGCAATTCTGCCGCAACTGCTCAGACGAAATCCAAAAAAAACAACCTTTCCGTGAATGTAGCTGTAGGAGCGCAAAACAAGAGATAGACACAAAGGGAAATCCCCGAGTGCGGATCAGTATGGTAAATGTGAGTGAAGGGCACCGCAGGTATGAAATCTGGAAACGTGCTAAATTGGGACTCCTATAGCCCCATATAGCAAGGCATCCAGTTAGCAGAAAGAGGTGGGGACACCAGATGTGCTTGTGCTTACCAGATAGGCCAGGGGTCTGCAACCTATGGCTCTTGAGCCAGATGTGGCTCTTTTGATGGCTGCATCTGGCTCTTTGACTGTAATGAGCGCTTTTTACAGTCTGTAGGCTAATCGCCGGCAAGCGCTGTAGAGACAAAGCTCTCTCAGCGCTTCTGGGTTGCTAGCCAATCCAGAGCCACTGACATCACCAGCTTCCTGGTTGCTAGCCAATCTGGAGCCACTGACATCGCCAGCTTCCGGGTTGCTACCCAATCCAGAGCTGCTGACATCACCTATGTGATATCACATATGACGTTAGCGGCTCCGGATTCAAAAGGGCTGAGCAGAGCCGCACATATATGGCTCTCAGCCAAAAAGGTTGCTGACCCCTGAGATAGGCGATTATTGCAGGCGTATCAGATATATAGAAGAACTCCTTAGACTCTAGGCATTTTGCTGATCAGGCATTGGCTTCATCAGGAGTGTGATAGTCCATAAAAGTTGCTCCAGAAATGTCTTAAAGTTATTGTGCTGTATCCTACAGTGGCTAGCAAGCAACGGTTGAACTTAATATAAGGTAAATTTTAATTTTTTTTTTAATTATAGCTTTATTCAGGTCTCCTTTAAAGTAAGGCTCTGATTTCAGCCCAACCAACCTAAAATGAATTATGTCTGTAGGGAAAAGCAGCTTAGTTGTGAGGATTTTGAAATATGAAAAAAATACCTCCGTAACCATAGAAATAGGGGTAGGTATTCTTTAAAACAAAATTTAGAGCCCGTGTTTCCACTGTCTCGAGGATTGAAGGGTTTAGGGGAAAGGGATTTAGGCCCTTATTCACCAATGTGCGAAGTGAGCCGCGATGTGTTCGACTCACTTCTCACTTGGTGTTATGCGCATGCTGATGTCCTGCATGCGGACATCAGCATGCGCATTAAGGGGATTCCCCTCCCGGTGAAGAGACTCGAGTGCTCTCGCCGGGAGGGGAATCCCTTTAATGCGCATGCTGATGTCCGCGCACAGGACATCAGCATGCGCATAACACCATGTGCGAAGTGAGTTGAACACTACGCGGCTCACTTCGCACATTTGTGAATAAGGGCCTTAAAGTGAAAGACCTGCATGATGTTTTCTTATGGCTTTAGTCGGTCTTTTTTCCATTACAGACTGACATCTACAGTTAATCTGCGTTTTTATACCTGTGCAGAGACAACTTGCATGTTTTACTAGAATTTCTCTTGGTGATTTATAGCGGTGGGAGACTATTAAATGAAGTTAAAACTCACCAATCTATCACTTCTCCTCTGCATACAACTACAGCTTGATGTTTATGTTTAATTATGTGCTTGATGTTACCATTGTGTTACTGTGTGTTTTTTAATTGGGCTACAGGATCACTCGTATGCCTACTTTCCAGCATCCATTACTCCTCTGCTACTACAGATAATTTGGAGGCAACTGTGAAGTGTAAATTACAGTCAGCTAAATGGACTAATGTCCATTGAAGGTTATGGGAAACTTGTAGGCTTCTGAGTTGAGTAGCTTATTAGCAACTGGGTATATTCAGTGTAGCTTAAGGGTCCTGGTTAGGCTTATATGTCTACTAGTTGTGATCAAGTAAGCCTTGTTCAGTGTAATAACTAATATATCCTGAACAAACTTGCAGATGTCCTCATGCTTATGGTCAATAGTTACATGTTTGACACCTTTGGAGAAGTGGTAACCATGTATGAACTGTACTAATAGAACAGATATTTATTGTACTTTGTTTTTAATTTAAGTTGCGGTAACATACCAAATTTAGTAA
>WMED01025207.1:0-11066 GCA_019650415.1 Pipa parva | reverse complement strand
TAATTATTTTATTTTGTGCATTGTCACGGTGGCTTACAGGAGACTTCTGGAGGACTGTCTTGGTGGTTTAATGTTTCCTGCTGTTTCATTACACTTTCATATTTGACACAAGCTCCGAGCATGTGAGGATTCATTTAGAACCGCATAAAAAAAAATTTTTTTTCAAGTCCTAAAAAAAAAAAAAAAGATAGTAAAGTGTGTAATAAGATTAACAAATGAAATGCGCACAATTTATGAGTCCTTCCTGCTAAAGTGCTTTGCCAAAGGGATTGTGGAAAATTGTAACTTGGCGATTTAGCATCCACTGTTACAGGAAGCGAGCTTTAAGCACGCAATCAGTTTGTTTGTTTGTTTTTTTATAACTAGCATTAGTTGAGGGGGGAGGATAATGTAAGCACAGTTTTTTTGCACAAACTAAATCACTGTTGAAAAGCAGGACAGCAGACAGTATATATTACATTTAAAAAATCCTTTATAGTTTTCAACTTCCAACCTATTCTCTATGAATTAGCAATAACAGGACATATTTGGCTGGTGCAAAGACCAGTGGCAGCTCTACAAGTTAAATGTATCAAATGAATTGGAGTCAATTCAATAATCCACATATGCTAATGTTTATGACCCCATCAGTGTCATTTTGTGTTCTGTTTAATGCTCCGCAATACTGGAATTGGAATTAACTTGATGAGGTAATGTGTGTGCGCGAAAGTGATTTTTTTTTTCTATCTTCGCCAAACCATTACCTTTCCACTCTAACTAGTGATATCATCCACTGCTATAATCCCACAGGGGCACCGCTAAACATACATCTTGTTTTATTGAAGACTGGATACAAGACTGTAGAAGGAGGCGTTTGCCATCATAAATACATTTATTGTCTCGGACAGCAAGGATTCTTTATTTTCATTATGGAAATAGATGCAAAGCTTGACTTTTCGGCCTAACTTTGCACATAAAACACTATTTCAGGGCAAAGAGAACATTGCATTATTGTATTAACAGAAGGCATAAATTCATTTATTCACTCAGTTTTAAAATGGATGTTTTTTAGGTACATGCATTCTGGGTTTAGAATTTTTCAAATAAAAAAAAAAAACATAGTGTAACTTAGATATATGAGTACATGTTTCAGTATACCATTTGTATACCATTGATAACTTAACTACTATCAAATGTGGTTGGTGATTGCTTAGGCAGACTAATATCAGGGGTCTTTATAGACAGACTATATAAAGAGTACTGGAATAAAGAAGGATCAGTTGACACCATTTTTCCAACAGCGTGAAATGTTTGCAGGCCAAGATCTACAATTGATTCCCCAAGCCTGAACCCAAATATTAGAATGTTCCGCAATATTCTAAATAAACCACTGGATCATTCTGAACATACAACTATCACCCATAAGCAATCCAATCTGTCTTTCTCTGAAGTTTGCAATCAGACAACAAGATTGTCATTCGATCTGCAGACAAGGGAGGCAGTATTGTGCTACAGGACTATATATAGATTATAAGATAGAGATACTGCAGCAATTGGGTGATTCTGGTACTTATGAAACTCTTACCTTTGACCCTACTCATCAATATCTACAGAAAGTTAAACAGGTTATTAACTCGGTGCTTCAATGGTCTTGGATTCCGGATGAGCTAGCTAAATATTTGAATAACTTAGACCCAGTGAGACCGGTCTTTTACACACTTCCGAATATACACGAAAGCCCTGTATCGCCCCCTGGTAGACCAATTGTCTCAATGTGCGGAGGATTGCTGCAACCTATAGGGATGTATTTTATATTTGGACACAGTGTTGCAACCTGTGGTACAAAGAACTTCCACTTATATTAAGAATACTCAAGATTTTTTAATGAAGATTAAGGGCTTAGACCTTTGTTCTTGTGGTAATTAATTTTTATTGGCAACTCTTGATGTTGAGAGGCTTTACACCAGTATATCACAGACACAAGCAGTGGATGAGATAGTTGAATATCTGGCAGTGTCTTCTGTTTAAAACAAATGATAAAGTTGTGTACACAACAAATTCTAAACGGCGCTAGAAAGTGACTGGTATAGTGATAACAACACTAAAGATGAAACTTAATAAGGTAATCAAAATTAAAGTTAAAAAAAAATCTCTTTCAAGTATTGATTGCAGCTTTTTCTTCTGGAGTTGTTTCAAGACCCCCTCTTTTAGAACATGGATAACAAGAATGGAAATTCTCTAGAAAAAGCGCAAAACACTTATAGTGCAAACCATATAAAAACAATATTGTTTAAAAGCCCAAACGTGCCTTAGTGAGATGTGTAATTAAAGAATATAATGACACCACGTGGAACTGCTGAAATGGACTCTCACCAACTCTCAAATGCATATACGCTCATAACAAAAGGAACTGTAACTCTTCAACTCCAATGGAATCACAGCCCGCAATGGGACAATATATAGGAAGAGAAAAACAAAGCTCCACATAGAGTAGTTCTTTAATTACACATCTCACTAAGGCACGTTTTGGCTTTTAAACAATATTGTTTTTATATGGTTTGCACTATGAGTGTTTTACGCTTTTTCTAGAGAATTTCCATTCTTGTTATCAGTGTCTTCTGTTTATCAAGATCTGCCAGTCGATTTTTTTCTGGGAACTAATGGTAATGTATTATTTTAAGTTGGAGACAAAATACTACGGACAAAAAACTGGTGTTGCAATGGGGGCGTCTATGGTGCCATCAATAGTGAATCTATTCATGTTTTTATATGAATATAAATATATTTTGTATTCTTTTGCTGACTCTCTGTTCACTTATTTGAGATTTATCAATGATGTTTTTGTCATCTGGAAGGTGCCTTTAGGCTACATTTGACCAATTTGTGCAAGGTTCCATTCATTACCATCTTCAATTCAGTTTACTGCTAATTGTGATTTCAATACTGTTGATTTTTTGGATTTCACCTTATGGGTTTGTGATGGTACACTTCATCACAGATTATTTAGGAAAATTACACATCTTAACAAATTGCTCCACTTTAGGAGCGGTCATATATCCTGCCTTAAGCCCTCTTCACCTGTTGCCCAGTTCTAAGAAATAACTCAGATGCAGAATGCTGTAAAGAACAATTTGCTGATTTAAAGTGTAAGTAAAGTTATGGACAAAACTTTGCCTTTAAGCTGGTTTTGGATGCATACCCCTTTAAGATTTTATAAGTACATTTGGGTTTAGTTTACACATGTTCTGTGGTTTTAGCCCTACACTTATGCACTTCCTGTTTTGTTTGGGTGGAGAGTTTGTGTCTCACACTCTGAACATTCTTGAGATCCAATTGCTGCTTGTTGCTATGGACGCTATTAGCTGTTTGGACTGGTTGTGATGTCACTTCCAGTCCAAAGTCAGCTCATTGCAGTGTATAGGACGGTTGCCTTGCATGCCTTTGGAGATGGGTGCACTTGTGTTTTATCATTGGGTGAGTGTTTCATAAATGCACCATTTTCAGTGGGGATCTTGTTCATTTCTTTTTTTGCCTCTGAATGGCTGTGATCAAGGCCCGAGATGGGGTGCCGGCACGTGAGCTGTATTCCGCACCTTATGCATCGATATATGTTTTTAATTATGAGTTAATAAATCCAGGAGTGCATGCCAACTTCTTTTGATTTTTTGTTTAGTTATTTTGGGAGAGGACCTGGGCATATGATTATCTAAGGTGGTGTGCTTGGAATTTTTGCTATTTAGACAGATAGATAGATAGATAGATAGATAGATAGATAGATAGATAGATAGACAGACAAGATTCTACTGGTGCCTACATTACCCATAATTCTTTGTGTAACTACACCAGAAACCTGCCACATTCTATGTATTCACTTCAATAAGCTGGCTGCCCCTCAGTCTATGCATCATTTGCTTTCAGATTGTGATCAGTGGTGAACAAAAGAAAACAAGCTCATTATCACTCTTACCTCTGTTTCTTTGCTATTTTCACAGCACAAAATGCACTGAAAATGATGTGTTCTGCCAACCTCACATGTTGGTATATAACAGAACCAAAAAAAAAAAAAAATAATAATAATAAGTTTAACCTTAAAGAAAAAGTGAGATGACACACATTAATAGCAAAAAAACCATACAAGCCTGAAAAACAACAACCACTCGAATTCCCACTGTCAAAAGTCATTGTTAAAAAAACAATACTCTCCTTTTATAACAAAGGCTTATATTCCATTTAGCCACATGACATGGAATTATCTCTGAAGAAGATTCCAGATTGAATTGAGAGATCAATCATTTCTGGGTGATGTTGAAACATCATTCCATTTCAATCTTCAGTGTTTTTACTGAAATAGATATATCGTACATAGCTGTTAGTATTGTTTTATTGCAGGTTATAGAAATGTGGAAGCGTTAAATAAATTGATTACAAATGGTCCTAAATGCGCCTAAGCTCCAAAATATTCTCTTAAGGCTAGGTTCACACTAGCGTATGATGTACTCATACACTAGAGTGAAAAAAATACGGCTCAATGAAAGCCTATGTACTTACTTTGTTCCAAACACACTAGCCCAGAATGCTGGCTTTCGCATTTTGGCTGGCGTATATATGCCGCGCACAAAATGTAGCCAGATAGGAAGAGCAGTGAACACAGTCACCATCACTCACACTGTCACTGGCAAGTACAATAGAAAAATACGCCAGAGCACTTTTTTTTTCACACTAGCGTATTATGCGCTGCATAAGATCTCTGCAACGTGAGATCTTACGCCAGATCTAGGTCCTCAAAAATGGAAAAAGAGTATCCATTGTTTCCTATGGGATAATCCACACAGGCTATTGTGTTTTGCACGTTAGACAATAATAAGCCAATTAAAAACAGCATAGTTGAAAAATAGCTAGTGTGACCCCAGACTAAGACTGCAATAATTGGAGAAAACTCCCTGCTTCTTTTCTGCCCTGATGGCAAACTCCATGATCAAATCAGAGGGTGTGTGACTTAAAGGCAGCTGACATTACCTGATCAGGCAAAGCCATCAGGTAAATAGAACAGGGATGTCTGGGGGATCAGGACATGGGACAGGTACCAGGGAATATGGCCAGGAAAACAGGACTGTCTGTAGTATCTCAGATACTTGGGGGGTATGTATTCCCTTCTGTGCATCTTTAACACTAAACTCATCAGGACAGCTTCATACCTTTCCTATAAATGCTTCTTAAATGCACCATTGGATAGGCTGTTATGTAATCCATGATGCTGGCTTGAGTTATTTTCTCAGGCTGTTGTATAGTCAACATCTTAGTTTATGTCCAAGAATATGTTTTACTACTGCATAAGAGAAGGATTCTGTTTCACTGTGTCCAACTTTGCAAGTTGCTAAAATTGGCATAATATTAGATTTTTACAAAGAGCAGACTTGCAGTTGCCTTTGGCTAAAGACTGTACAAAATTACTTTTAGTCTTATTGTGAAAAAATACTCTTACAAAGAGATCCCATAAACAACACACCACTTTCATTTACATTGCCATAAAATGCATACTTTCTGAAATCTCCGAATAGCATTACGGCATCCATCGATGAATTCATTTAGAGAACCAACAATCTCAGGACATTTATCTCTAGATAATGTAGGAAATGAATAAAGATGATGGGTTGTAAGATTTATAGCATTCCGAGATGGAATGTGTTCTGTAAAGAGCTCACTCCCTTAACATACTGTGTTCACTGTAAGATGATCGGTTCTTCAAGAAAAATCAAAGAACTTTTGCCAAAATTTCTCTCTTTAACTTCTCACCATTCAGACCTGGTTGTCAAGAAACAAACAAAGTAACTAAAAGAATGAAAGAGATGCCATTGTTCATTAGTATAAAAGGGGAAGAAAAAAACAAACAGAAGTATAAGAATGGCTTTTTGGGTAAATAAAAATGTTTTTTAGGCATGTAGAGTTTTTTTTTTTTTAGAGTTTTTGTTGGTTTTTCTCAACTATCAGTAACTGTCACTCTTCTTGTTTCGGGGTCGCGCCAAGTTTGTGAACTGATGTTTGGTTACAGAGTCTGGAATTCTGAAAAGAGACCATTAGCTTAGCTCTTACCACCAATGTATGTTATACTCATATGAACCGAGATCAGATTGTATTAAAATAAATTTCATGCTTTAAAATAAAAGTTTATAGGGCTTGGACAAGCTGGAACCTATAACAGATGTCTTATCTAGCCCACTTGGGTACATATATTTTAGGGCATTGAGTATGGAGACTGGGCTGCAAATCATCAAATATGATATATATGGACATGATTTTTCCATTTCTACTGCCTTTCTTTTCCCTAATATGAGGATAATTGGCTCTAGCCTCAAGGGTTTTTTTCCTTCCTCTGGATCAACATTGCAGGAAAATAAAACACACTTTCCTTGTGAAAAATCTGGGTGGATGCACTGGTGGGAAATAATAAAAACAAGGGTACAACCCCTAGTGTGATATTGTAAATGACACAATGTTGTGAATCTGAGAGTGGCATCAAAGTAGTCAAATGGACTTACCACACATTTATTAAGGATTTAAACATTTAATTCATTTTTTATTTTTCATTCACTTCATTTGGACTTCATCACTTGGTTGTATTCATTTGACATTGTTATATCAGGGAGCTGTACTGTTTGGACATTCATTCAAAGGTTGTCTAGTTGTTATTGCAGGAAAGTAGGCTGAACTGGATGAGCTTGTGTCTTTTTTCAGCCTTATAAACTATGTTACTATGGTAGCATTTAGCTAAGAATTTAATTGAAAATATATTTTTGAGGTATATGGAGGCCATTTAAATTGCAACAAATAAATCAGATTCTTCTATTGCCTGATTTACTTCTTCTACATAAATGTCATTATTATCTTTCCTGTCCCATAATAAAATAGTTTTAGGTTTTGTTTTGTTTTGTTTTATAAATTATGTTTCTGTATTTAAGCAAAAGTTGTACAACTTGTTTTCCTCTCTAGATATGACTATGTGGAAGTTATTGATGGGGACAACATAAATGGACGACTTTTAGGAAAATACTGTGGAAAGATAGCTCCTTCTGCTCTTGTCTCTACTGGACCTTCCCTGTTTATTCGATTTGTCTCAGACTATGAAACACACGGTGCTGGATTTTCTATCCGTTATGAAGTCTTCAAAACAGGTTGGTATAGGCATTTTCACCGCATAGTAAATTAATTCATCGAATCCAGCTGTTTATAGAGATTTGTCTTTAATAGAAATATAAACCCAATTTACACATCATTTCTACCTTAAACAGACAGTATGGGAAGATATATTGTAATTTATCTATGCCTATTTGCATTGTTCCATCTTATTTCAAGGACATGCAACCAGTGGAGGTAAAGTTAGTGTGCTTTTTACAAATAATGCATGGTTAGATTTATCTAATTAAATTTAAGTTTGTATAATGAGCCTGATTTCCCCCCCCCCCCCTATTTTTACACTTGCCTGGCAATAAGGGTCACATTATTCTCAAAGTGCACTTCATTGCTAATCTAGACTCCCTCGTCCGCACAGTAAGTTAAGTAGGGAATTGTAAAAAATAATTGGTAGAAAGGAGACTTTAGGACTGTTCTGTTTGAACGGCTGCAAGGTGTTCTGTGAATACATTCTTTTTGTGGAACTCTTCTCTCTTAATTAGCCTCTTATTATTTTAAACACTCTGAAAACCAAAGTAACTAGGGAAATGTTCCTGCAGTTCATTGTTCTGTAGTGCCTTGTACTGTGGTTGATGCTGATGACTTGACCTCATTAGCAAAGGCCATATTCTGACTGGTTGAAGAACAACAATTAACAGTACTCTCTTTGTGATGTCATGAGGTTATGGCCAAATGTAGAGCATCAACAAAGCATAATACAAGAGACTTTAATCTGATATATCCAAGTCTCAACCTTTGCCACTCCAATTAGATAGCACAATCAATTTAAAAACTGACTATAACAGTTTCAAAACTAAAGTAAATCCCATTTTCCAACATTGGTTATATTATAAAAAGGGACATTCACATTGCTTTTTTCACAAATGATATTTTTTGATGACTCTATCTGACCCTATCAATGTAGGGGGTTATTTATTAAAGAGTAAATTTGCGTCCCTGAATTAAATCATTTTGCCCATTGTATAATAACATCTGTTTTGTACATTCGCTATTTAGCATATTCACGCTGTGAAAAAGCACATTGACTCAAAATTGAATTCTTAGGGTGAAATGTTAGATGGAAAGGTAGCCATGCCACTAATGTAAATTATGGCTACTTTTCTATAGAAGAAAAATCGAGATAGAAAAACTCGATCTCAAAAAAACCCCAAAAAAGCTCATCAGAACAATGTGAGATCTTGCTTGGTAAATGCAGAAAGACTGAGAACGATCTTTCCAAGTTTAATAAATTTCGTCCCTAGAGTAATTTGGCCAATAGCAGCAGATAATGTAGTAAAAATCAGGCATATTCACACAAATATCCTCTTGATATTTTGCAGGTGGTTGTTCAGTTTAAAAAAATCAATGCCACCAATACCACCAATACCACACACATACACATACACATCAACTTCATACTACTGTATCACAATGTACAATAACTTCATAATAACTTCATGACAACATCATCTTTTTAGCATGGAAACAAAACTCCTACCAATCTTGCCTTGAGAGACAAAGTGCCGCATTTCGATATTTAATGACATCCCCACATTAAGATATTTAAGCCAGTTGGATATCACACAACACTAAACATAGAGGAAAGTCCTTGCTATTAAACATCCAGGGGGTTATTGTCTAAAGTGAGAATTTGACTGTCGAATTCTAAAACAGCAGATTCACATAGCAAATCCGCAACTGCGACAAATTTCCCCATTGTAAAGTCACGACCGCGACAATATTCTCATTATAAAATGCAGCTCTGACAGTAGCAGTCTATTGTGACTGTCTTTTAATATAACAATTTGGACTATAGTCAATAACCCCCTTTAGAGTTCACATATCAACAATTATTTTTTTTCCATCAATAAATCATGAAATAAATCTTTCATACTAGATGTAATTTTCTATTGTCACAGCTTTCCCTTCAAATTCTAATTTAGTGTATCGATATTGGAAATACCACTGTGTTGTGATTGGGTTTTATTATAACTGTCTATCACAGAAACATGAACCTGAACAGAAGCTAAATTAAAATCATTTCATTTCTGTTTTACTAGTAAACTTGTATGATGTATACCTTGGTTGATACTTGATTATAACATTATATGATAATAGCTTTGTATTTAGTACTGTGTAAATAACCGGTTAGATTCACCATGTACTGTAGCTAAATGTAAAGTATACTATAATATAAATATATAAATTGTTCATAAATTTAAACTGTTGTTAGCTTGCAAGAGGATTTACATGTGTAACTGGTCTCTTTAATTTCCATCTATTGACTTGACAATATTGCTCCAGTCCGGCAATCAATGACCACATTTATATGATAACAGCATGTTCTATTCATATTCAGGTAATAAACCATTCATCATCAAAATCTGGGAACAGGAGCAAAGTTTACCAAGGTCTAGTGATCCATAGCAACCAGTAATAACCAAAGCTGTTCCATTAGTAGAATTAAATGTAAAAAAAAAAATAGATTTGACCATCATTGATTTTGTTTATACATTTCCCCAACTGTTTCTGCTTTATAAAACAACATTGTTATCATCCTTCAATTAGGATCACTAATCCATTTTTTCTACCAGTTCTACCATACATACTAGTTTTGGTTTATCCTGTCACCCTGCAGGTATCAGTGGTTCATCTCTCATACCCACTGTGCTTTGTCTTGATTCTTAGACCAGCCTCATTACAAGCTCATTCTTGACAAAAGCAGAGCTCATTGGGCAGACACTGTAGGAAGACCTCAATGACTGGAGAAGTGACCTTCCTTACACTCCCTCTCCAGTGATTCTCTGCTTCCCTGTTATGAATGTCAGTGACTGTTTGTGAGTTGTCAGTGCAAGCCTTAGCTCAAGTGTCCTGTTAATGCAGTTAAGTCACAATCGTTAAGCTTAACTTTCAACAGAATTAGGTTTCCATCCTTCTCAATGTTTCAGTAACCAAGACAGCCTTTCCCTGCACAATCTAAATATAAGCAGGTAGAAATTTTGTTGGCATTCATGCAATCAGTCCTGTTGAATTCAATTTAGCTAATTTTATGATTGTCCTGTAAACAAATCACATTGCCGCTTTATTTTGTGTTATTGGTATACTGCAAGTATTTTAAACCCTTTAATAACGTTTTGAGCATGCCCGACTAGGATCTTAACAACAGCCTGATGAGACAATTTTATAAACTCATTTTTCAAAGTCTGAGAGATAAGCAGTGATGGTATCGAGAGATTTCATAAGGTATAATACGAGGAATCCATTATTACAGCTCTGAACCCATGGCTCAGATTCAAGATTGAGTGACAATTAGGAGCTTGGGTAAAAGCAGCCAAGAAATTATTGTCTGGCATGAAGCAGGCAAAATACTTGTAGGCAAGTAATATGAAATATTAGACTCTATTCAAAAGACCAATCATTAATTTATGAAAAGCTGGCTACTCTATGTGCGAGCTAGCGGTTCTTAAAGGTATAACATCATTCCAATCGTCTGTTTTAAATAGCTCTATTTTGGTCCCTCTACATCCATGAACATCACTATGCTGTTTATTTTTGTGACTGAGAAACTGCCAATGCAGTTTTATTAAATCACTATTTAAAAGTGTTATTTTTCCTTTATGCTGATGAAAACAATGTTGTATATCTAGGACCCCAAGCCTGAATGTTTTATGTCTAGGACCCCAAGCCTGCGGCATTCTTATCAGTTCTGCTTTATGTATTTCTTTTGTAAAGTTAGGCTAGGTTCACACGAGTCTATTATGCTCAGCGCATAATACGCTAGTGTGAAAAAAAAAAATTTAGCTCAATGCAAGCCAATGGTACTTACCTAGTTCCAGACACACTAGCGTATGATGCACATAAGCTGGGTCCGGAATGCTGTGTGTCGCATTTTGGCCACCGTATTGTACGCTGCGCCCAAA
>WMED01025205.1:0-11067 GCA_019650415.1 Pipa parva | reverse complement strand
CCAGTGAACAAACGTACATAAAAGTGTTAAGGGATGTGCATGTAGATTGTGAGTAATGAGTGTATTTTGTCTAGGGGTCTCTAACTGCAATGCTATCACAGCTAAATGCTTGGCAAGTCTTCATCAGGAGTGGAGAGGATGTTGGAGAAGAATGAACTTGAAGAAGTTTGTTTTAATTTCAGTGGGAATGCTGGGAGCTGTGTAAATGTTGACATGTGGCTACTCCATTCAAATTCCTCTAAGATTGTGGGTATCTTATTGAGGGAGCCTGAAGGATTACAGGGCAGTGTTCCAATGAACAGAGCACCAAATTTATCAAGGGTATCTATGCAAGAAGCCATTGAAGACTAGTCAAAATGATTATCTCTGACATCTCATGATGGTAAATACACCCCCACACACACAAGCTTTCTTAAAAATAAGGTATATTGACCATTCTAGGACCTCTGCTTAAAATACTCTTTTGTAGATATAGTTTTATGTGATTGTGAAGTTAGAGACCTTAATTAAGCAATATTTTATCTGTAGGACAGTTGCGAGAGAGTATTGGCTTCTCCAGGGTTTGTATTACTGTGGCCTTGAAAACAAACTGTTGACCCTGAATCGGTACAGAGAAAGCTCAAGTTGAAATTGTTTGGAAATGAAGCAATATTTACTCTTTTTCCCCAGGGGATCTGTGCTGTGTCAGCAGCCCTCAGGCTCATCTTAGGGGTGACTGTCCACCACATCTGCCCAAATACCTCCTTTGGTGTCCGTTGTATGTACTCAGCTGCTAACCAGCTTTGTTGTGGCTGGATGACCCTTGCACACGTGTTGGTGGGGAGAAGACTTTAATATCCAGGATGTATTGCTGTGTAGGGAGGGAAGTGATGCTATGAATGTGTTCATCTGTAGTGCTTTTATTACTGGCTTTAGATTGTGTTTGTTTGGGGGGGTTCAGATTATTTTACTTTGCATTTTTATTTTACTATATTTTAATTTCGTGGCTTATTCCTATATCTTAGCATTTCTCTATTCTGGCCAGTGTCAGGATGTAATTTTAATTACATTGTAAATATATATATATATATGTGTGTGTGTGTGTGTGTGTGTATGTATGTATTTTTTTTAAATGTACCTTTAATCAGCATTTCTCTCTGTCATCTTCCCTGTCAGCCTGATGAGGATGATGATGATGATTGACATTTTAGCTCCTCCAATCAGATTCCTTAAATCACAATCTAACAGGGATCTGAGTATTAATCATCATTTAGCCCCACCCAACCCGACTCAAAGAAAAGTTGGGCTGCAGTAGATAACTGGTTCTTTATGTTTTTACTCATTACTTGACTTTCATTCGAAGAATATGGAACATGCTTCCTTTGAATTTCTGGTTAGCTTAGTGCAGTGGTTCTCGACCTGTGGGTCGCACGACCATCACACGGGGGTCGAGAACCGCTGTGGCACCCTTCTTATAAGGGTTCCTGTGGGGTAACATTGGCCCAAAATGTCAAACACCAAATGATGACATTTGCCCGATGTACGTACATCATGTGATGCACGTACGTGAAGACGTTTCGGCGAAATGTCAGTCCGTGACATCACAGCATGGGGTCACGGTTCTCAAAAGGTTGAGAACTGCTGGCTTAGTGCATCCCATACAACATTCCATCCTATTTGACTTGCAAATATTTATTTTTGACAAATTCCAAAACCTCCATCCCAATTGTTAAAAATGGTTCTCAAGGCAGCATTTAGTGCACAGCTGCACATTTACAGAAAAGGGATAATTAGGCAGGCAGCTAGGTACAGTGGTATTTTCCAACACTTTGAAAAGCTGTGGGTCAATATTAACTAAAATTAGAGCTCTGCCTGTGTGATTCTCTTTTTGGTAACAGCTATGTGTTAGCCACTGGCTACACTGCTCGCATCTGGAGGAAAGCAGGAAACCAGGTATAGTTCTAAATCCATAAAAAATAGTAAGGCTTTAATTTTTTTAATAGATGCATATTAGAAAATACTTTCTATCGTGTAAAGTTAGGAGGCTTGAGAAATCCTTTAAGGAGAACCAAATCTGCAGGTTTGAAAAAAATGTTCCCACTTAAGTTGAAATGGTGAATACCTTTTAAGCATATGATGTATCATAGTATTTCTATCTGTGCTTATTTGAATAACTTGTGAAAATTGAATTTCCCTTCAGTTTTGCATACCCTACACTGGACCACTGGCAAGTTATAAAAGTGATGGCTTATTATCAAGGTTTACTTTTACCATTAGATGACTTTTCCATTTTCTATTTTGATATGTATAAATGTATAATATTACTGTAATTTTCACCCACAGACTCAGAACAGGATGAAGTTAATGGCCGATAATTATGAAGGAGACCACATGAAATCCGCCCATTCCAACCAAACCAACCACAAGCCCTCCCCAGATCAGGTAAGAACTTGGGTAGCATCCTCTGCACCTAGTAAGGGTATCAGTATATTCATAGTGTGTCAACCTATCATCCAATAACTAACCTGATGTGCGAGTCTGAAGCAAAAGCTACTGTGTTGGTTGGGTTCCAGAGGTGAGATTTTTCTCACTTTATTTACATTTTTCAATGCTCCAATGCTATTTATAGAATTCTTCATCTCTTGTTTCTTTACTTTAACCTCAAAGGCTGAAGGCTATTAAGTAATTATCCTCTGTCCTTCCCAGAACAAAAGATACTTAGCCAAAATGGTAGTCTCTAAGATCTTACATTTTAACTCAAGTTCTTAACATTAGATTCCCCTCAAAATATATATATTACTGGTCTGGAAACTTTTATTTAGACATTCATTATAAACGTGTAAGATGTAATGTAGAAACTACTACTCTATAAAATTAAGAAGAAAAGCTCTAACTATGAAGGGCTTCCAGCAGTGAAGAATATTCTTCCTAATGTAATTGGAATCTTTTATTTAATCACATGAATTTGGCTATTGAGGCTCCTACTTAAGTTGGGTTTAAGAATATTGGCAAGAAACCTTTCAGAGGCAGCATCTAGAAAATTAAAATAAGTCATGTAGTCCAGCACTAATTAGTCTTTAGTGTACAGATTAGAATCTAGTTTTATTTGCAATCTGTTTTTTGTTTTTTTTTTATCGGGTGGGGGGGGGGGGGGGGGGGGGGGGGAGATTTAGTGTTTGCCAAAGTTCTGTGCATTGCTGCATTATAACAGATTGTCACATTTAATCGTTTATTCTTCTGGCCTTCTTAGAGGGTCTAGCAAGCAGACCATACTAGTATTCTGCCAGCTACAATCCATCTATATAGAAATGTATTTCAATGGGTGTTTTACTCTCTGTATGACAAGCCACCTATATTTATATATGTTCTTCAGTTGGATTTATTTTTACTTTATATTTTACGGTGTGTTAAGGTAGATCCCTTTTGTTCAGGCCTCCAGTTTCACAGATTCACCCTGCGTGCCATCAAGATCGTCTTGCATTAAAGAAATTCTGGGCATACAGTATTTACATGTTTAATGTGCACATTTATAACTGTAACTGTTTTTCCTCCTGACACTAACCAGATGTTTTATTTCATTTCCCCATGCTGCTCTTTGACGTCCCCTCTGCCCTCTTCATCTATGAACCAATAGGATGATGAGGAGGGTATTTGGGCATAGCCAATGAGATGCTTAGGTCAGCCATTTTGTTCAGAACGGTGAGAATTTGATTTAGTTAACAACTGGGACATATCCTCATACTGTCCACTGCATGCCATTCATTTCCCCCTTCTGTTTGCATGGTCTTATCTTGTTAACCCTCTAATTCTTTTTCATTCATGATCATACTGTGATGTCTTCTTGCTCCTGTCTGTGATCTCATCTGTTTACACATCCATGGAGTTGTTTTAAATCTGAAAAAAAGTCTGTCTTGTTTTTATTTAAAAACAGTACAGCGAATAGAACAGTTTTCAGAACATTGCTTTATTAGACTGGGCATAGGATGCTTTCTCCTGTGTCTTTACTAGATACTCACCTCTAAAGTCCTAGAATACCTGGTGGGAAGTTGAGTAATTGAGCTAAAATGTATATTTGACTAGTCAGTTCACTGCTTTCACTTATGTTTGATTTTTCTGCTCAAACCTTAATAGGAAATGGGAACACGACTGTCGGCTATAATAACTATATGTTTTTTGAACGGGCAAAAGAAAATTGTTTATTTTGGCTAAATTTTCATTAAAAGCATGATCACGACACATCTTAGATGTGAAGACTAGAGAGTTATATTATTTGTCTTAAAATCATTCTACGCATCATACATCAGGTTTGCCTGTCTTAATCAACTGATTTTCGCAGAATTGAAAAAAACTAGGGCAGCTGGGGCAAAACTTATGCAAAGCGAATGCTAAATTGCTAATAAATGGACACATACTACTTTGCATCCATTTTGTGCATTAACACCACTTGATAGGTTTCCCCATTTAACTATTGGATCATTTTCTGCTGAAGATTTTCAGTAGTTTTTATTGCAAAATAATTGAGCAACATACCTGCCCCTCTCTGTGTATCCCCAGGTTGTTGGGTTCATCAGTAATCTTTGTCCAGATAACCAAACTCCAGTAGAGCTCTGAAATCAAAGGTGAATGGGGAAGGGGCGGGGATGCAGTGAGGCTTTTCTCTCTGAATTATTTTTTGTGTGTTGGTGCTGAGAATTTACAGAGCATGTAATTAGGGGAAGGCAATGGTATATGGGCACCTGTGAATATACAGCCAGTCTCTGGGAATCTTTTGTCACGCCCCCTGTTAAACATAACTCTGGCTTATTCAGCCATTATGACTTGATAGGACTCATCTGTATTAAGCACTCTATTTAACCCTTATGTAGCTGGAAACTTAAATCTGTCTGAGCGCTTACAGAAAATGTCAGCTATTTATAGCGTGTTCCTTAGATCTCTTTGGCAGTAAATAGACTGCATTGTGTTGAAGCTTAATAATTAACAAGTTTGCTACCTCGTTCTGTTTAGGAATAAGCACAAAATTCACTGAACCTGTAAGAATGTACATTGTTATAAATGTTTAACATTGGTTGGGCTTGTAACATCTTTACTTGACAGGATTCCGCTTAGCGAGAGAAAGTTATTAAATAACACTGCGCCAGGCTGGTCCATGTCGATTCAATCAACACGGTCCAGTTTTACGTCATCTGAACCAAAACACAAGGCAGAAAGATTTTTATGTGATTTTTACTGAGAAAAAATAAAAGCTTCAGAAATCATTTTTTTAACCATGATGACCGCTGTTGAATGATTTAACGTGTATGACCGCATGACCATCTCGAGGGCTTATTCATCAAAAATAGAATACAACTGTCTAAGTAAATTCTTATCACTTGGGGTTGTTACGCTCTGTTAGTCACAAAGTCAGTAGCAGTCTCTTGCATACTGTGGCATAGTCTCTACTTATTCTGGCAAAGTAAAACTGGCGAATGTGACACAGTATGCCTTATTGAATTCATTACTGTGTCAGACTTTGACGCTTGATGAATGAATTACCTATGCACACACACGTAAAGTGGTGCTCGGTAAGTCTGTGACTGCTGTAAGCTGTCGAATTGGTCTCAAATTCAGTATATCACAGGGTTTGCTAAAAACCCAAATATGGAATGTGGCGAATAAATGGGAATTCACACCTTTATGCGACTATTTGGCCTTTTATGAATGAGCCCCTCAGTTCTTGATCTAGTTCTCCCCATCATATCAGAGCAATATGCAATAATTTTCCAGTCAAATGATCTGTTTAAAGTTCTGCATTTTTTTCTCCTTGAAAAGTTTGTATCTGACCACTGGTTAGATTATCCTTCCCAACGCCTGCAAAACAAATATCAGTGTGGAATAAATGGTTAAACGGATTGCCATTGCTTCTGCTCAACTTCAAAAAGAAAGCTGTCCTGGTTTGTGTTACAGTCAGAGGCTAGACCAGCTTACTTACCCAATGAATAGGATGTGAATACTAAAAAATCTGTATTACAGAGAAAACAAAATGAGTACCTTCGTTCAGTTTTAGGGAAGGGGACCTATGATTGCTTTCTTTGATGCAACATTTCCCAAAAATAGTAGTCTTTGTCCCTCATTGTAGTTACCGACAATCACAAGCGTTACACCTTTACTGTTCTTCAAATTACATATGGTTACTTGCTAATATGGAGAATACAAATACTCTCTAAGCAGACTAATCAACATCCTCATATTGATCTGAAAAAGGCCCTAATATACACAGTAGAATTAATACTACATCCGCCTGATAATATCCAACTGCACCAAATATTGTATTGTTCAAGGAAACTGAAATTTAAGGGATTTTTTTCTTATCTTTAGGAAACAACACATACATTCAGTGGGTAATATACTTCCTGGGGGTCTTTAAAGGACAAGTAACATCAGAAAAATAAAATTACTGATTAGATTCACATGGCAGTTATTGTTGTAGTTGTAGTTTTGTGTTGTCTCTCTGCTGGTTGCTTCCAAATTGGGTTTTCTGAATATGTACTTCATGAATTTGTATTGTCTAAAGTTTCATCAAATATGATATGGGGCTTTGTTTACTTGAAATTAAATATGGCTGCAGTCACAAGGAAGAAAACAGACTCAAATCAGGAATTCAACTTCAAATGATAACATGTTTTTTCCTTTATTATGAAGGAATGTTACTGGTCCTTTAATGCCCAGTTCACACAGTTGGAATCCGTGCAGCCATATCAGATTACAGTTTGCTTCATTCAGAGGCTTTATGTGTCAGGTGCTGGACAGTATAAAAGATGGACAGGAAGCCCTCCCTCCAGTAAATGTTTGCTGATGTCATTATAAGACTAGTGTTACTTGCAGTGTATTAACACATGTAAGTGTCTGCCAATATTGCAATTTTAAGTCAGTTTGTAACGTCACTGGGGAAACCCTCCTGGTTGTGATCCAGAGTGAATGTTTGGCTGGCATTTGCTTTTGTACAGTTGCCAAAGGCCTAAATTGGAGCAGGCTATGGATTACTTGCATGCACCAATAACATGATATGTGCAATAAATTCATAAGTTGGATTAACATCTGCATTCTGCTGAACAGTATAGTTTTCTGTATTCAGAACAATCTTGTGAATGTCAACTGTGCATTTCCCATAGTAACACTCTCTATATAATTTACAGGGCTCAGAGTTTTGGTTTATTGTTAATGGTGGGGTCCACTTATGTATTTTTTTGTTTTGTATTTATTCATTTTATAGAGAGTCATCGTTCACATCAGTCCCTGCTTAAAATCCAGCTTCCCTCTTCAGTCACACACATAGAGAAACACAAATATGTGTTTTTGGATTGTGGGAGGAAACCGAAGTGCCAGGTGGAACCCCCACTCAGGTGCAGGAGAACATACAAAATCAATTCAGTTGAAGTCCAGGGTGGAATTGAACCCAGAACCCAGTGCTGCAAAGCAGTATCTGATTGGAGGAGCTAATAATGTTCGTTGCCCTTAAGCCCTTAAATCTCCCCCTAGGTCAGTGTCTAACCATGTGGACCAGATATTATAGAACCTTTTGGGATTACCTCTTGTTGCATAAGCTATTTTAAGAATTGGTAGGTCTGTCTGCATCAATTTAAACCAGTGATTTAATTTCTGCAGTATTATCTGAATGCTTCATTACCTCCTTGTTGTATAGACTTGTCTATTTAACATGTATGTTGCACAAGCACAGATTTTAGGGTCAGTACAAGAAAAGGGGTTTGTGCCTTCTAAAGGATTTTATTTTTGGGGATCCGCTGTCAGACAGTTAAAAAGTTCATAGATGCGATGTATTGAATATCTTTTTCATGCAATGGACCTATGTGTTACACAATGTGACTCTTGTTTAAGTGGGTGACCTACACACACTTTTAAAGCTTTCTGTGTGCCAGACTGATCTCTGCACCCCTGCAGCCTTAGCTGGCTATATCTGAGACACTAAAGTATCTCGTGGGTGTGATTAGAAGTGGAAGCCATTGTGCTTATCGTCCAATTAAGAACCTTATTAATTCTTTTTTTAACGGCTCCCAGTACATTCCTGCTAAGTAGAGTCTGCTCTTAGGCACCAAAATATTTTGTATCCGTGCAACAGTGATTTCACCCTGTAAATACTGGTCCATCCAGAACAGACCAGGAGCCAAGGCTGTATATTGATACATTTACACTCTCTAGAAGCAGGCTCTCATATAACATTGGTGTAACTAGACCTAAAAAAACCAAGGCAGAGCCACAGGTCTCACTTACTCCTTTACAAGTGTTTTTTTTGTTTGTTTTTTTTAGCAGGGGTTACAGGGGTACTGCAGTGGAAGTCCCATGAGTTTGGCAAACCAGGATGACAAGCTAGATAATTAAATGCACGATACAAATTAATATTATGGCTTACTGAGTGCTGAACAGTGTCTCCAACAAGTGGAGAGTTTGCAGTGTAACTAGGGTCTGTATAAACATGTTGGGGGCCCTATTTGTCATGTTGTGGGGGGCCCCATGACTGAGATCCTGACTGAGGTACCACAAACAGTAATGTGCTGGCAGGGATGGAGCCAATGTTAATGTGTAGCTCTGACAGCAAGGTCTAATTGGAGCCTGGAAAAACTCCTGATCTGTCACCATGCTGTCAATAATTGCAGATTTGTTTATGAATCCTTCATTAAGGCTTCCTTTGGTGAATTCTGTAGCAGCTTTGTAGGTTAACGCTCTTTGCTAACAGTGCAGCAGCAAGATTGGAGGATTGGGAGGACAGTCACATGTGCACCCTGCACAGCTCAAAACAGAAATATCAGCTTTATTAAGCTCACATTATCCATAGCGCTTTAAAATGTTGAAATCACATGCTGCTGTCACATGACCTAGGGCTCTTCATGGGACATCAAAGTGAAACAAGCTGGGAAAGAGGGCAGGCACATTGATGACTATTCTTATCCAGGTGCACACTAACTTAATTTATGAAGACTGTGGGATAAGGTTTGACTTGACCCCCTTGCTGGGGCTACCCCCTGAATTTAGGTCTTTTCAGAAAATCCAGTTTAGTGTACCAAAACAACCAGCACATTGCAGATGTGTCTAGTGGTCAGTGTAAGATACTCAGGGGCAGGGAGTATACTTGCCATGCTTGGATATGGAGAAAAGGCACTACATTGACGATACTAAAGAGACATAGGTGCAGTGTTAATTATAAATGGCATTGTCTGAGTATTGCAAAGTGACGCAATGTCTTTGACAAAACACTACAAAGCAGCTAAGGCCCAGTAAGAGTTCTGGATTTCTCTAAAGGTGCATCATTAACAGCAGCAAGCCTCAGGCCACTAATCTGCTTCTTGCAGCAGGCAAGTACGTCAGAAAGGCCCCGAATATCTCTGTCCCATCTGACTAAGGCTGCTGATCACTACCTTCCAAATAAGCCAACCCCAGAGAAAGGGAGGCTTGCAAAATGTTTATTGCAAGTTTATTGAGGTGATCATCTATGTGTTCCACTGTGGATTTGTGTGGGTGTGTCATTGAGGTGTACCCAATTGTTGCAGATTCCACGAGACAGTCCAGTAAAATGAGGAGTCCTGGTTTTCTCATCCCACTCTGTCCAAAGTTCTCCGAGATATTTACCGGTGTTCACAAACAAGACTCTGTAAGCAGTTGTATCACCCTTTTATGTAATACTTTTAAAAATATGCATAATTGTCTGGAGATTTGGCCATCTTTACCAGGGGATGTGGTTAAGGTAAAGCCTCTATGCCCTCAAAAACTTGGAAGGGGAGATATTTACCCAGAACATGCATCTGTTGACTTCTTTTGAAGTTGTATGTGGTTAAACTTCTTGGTTGTGGATTGTAAATTTAGCTGTGTCCAAATTGTTTTTCATTTTGTCCCTTCTGGAAACACCACCAAATTTATTTTTATTTTTTTTTTAAGTTCTGGGATTAATATACTGTAATGATTTCTAGCCTATAATAGTCATCTCTTCTTGTAGTCCACTGTTAAGTCTGGTGTACAAAATGTTTTCATTAATAACAAAAAGGCCATTAGAGATTTAAAGGCTCATTTTAAAAAATAATCTGTTTTGGAATAATATAAAGCAGCTCTTGGGTGAAGGTTACACTTAAAAATACATTTTGAGTTTCCAAATAAGTCATGCTTGCCACACAGTATCATAGAAAGTGATGTCGGCCAATCAGTTTGCCATTGAAGTCTGAGGAATGGGGTAACTGATCTCACCAGCAGTTTCTTTATTTAACTGGGCTATCTCAAGGGGGTTCATAGACTGGCAATACATCTGAAGATTATTTCTGAGTCCGTGTGTGTGTCCCTTGGCATAATCTCAGCAAGCTCCCGGAGAGCGTCGGAACTGCAGAGGGTCACTGCTCCTTTCAAAACAATTTTCAACCCACTGTGATAAAGTAACTGGCCACCCTTGAATTTTATGTAAAATTAATTCCTTTCTTCTTAGAGTAGAGCTGTCTAAACTGCCATCTCTCCTGCTCTTGACGATCTACATTTCCTTGCATACACTAGCCCCCCCCCCCGGCAAAAAAGCCTCGAGACTTTTGGGAAATGCTTGTTTGAAGGCCAAAAGTTGAAACCCCTTGCTTAAGTCAATTAAATTTACCCAAGAGGCAATCTAATTTGGAGTTCTTTGCATCATATGATTTTTCCTTCACCTTGCTAGTATTAACCGCTCCTCAGATCCTGTGGCAGCGTCCGCTAATTATCATCATAAAAAACATACATATCATCTCTCCTTCTACTGCATGAAAAAGAGATGAATTAAAGTAAATTATTGCACAGTACATTATAACTGAATTTTCCATTGGTTCTTTTAAATGGATGTTGTCTTTTGAAGTCCTGTACCCTTAGAGGGTGCCAAATATACAGTATCTGGCTCTAAAACAATATTTAATGTGTTCCTTTCCAGATCTCATGCTGTTCACACATTTCCTGCTGAAATTAGTCAACTTTAGACAAAGTAATGGTACTTGAGCTGTGATCCCAGCATGTATTCACAAGAGCAGCCATCCCCATTCTGAAACTGCTCTAGTCCTCTACTGTCTGAATTAGACTGCAGAAGGCCTGTTACAG
>WMED01025204.1:0-11067 GCA_019650415.1 Pipa parva | reverse complement strand
GTTACACTATGATGGGATTTTTCCTGTTTTTATGATATAAGACCTGCATTTTCAAGTTGGTTTTTTGAGTCTGGTAAAGACTGGAGTTATTGGATATCGGTTGGACCAGTGTTTGGAGTGGTGTTTCCCCGCCTTGATCCTTGTGGTGATCATTATATGCGCGATTATTGCCTTCATCTGGTGAGAGTTCCCTGTATTAGAGTGTCGTGGCACTTTTTTATCACTTGAAGGTGGATTTTCTTCAGTTTCCATTTTCTCACAGATATCACCTTTATTACATTGATTTAAAGACTGACCTATACTGGTGGTTGTTTATTTTCTTCTTTCCATCATATTTTATTGATAATGCACTATAGTGCGATTTTGTTTGTCCTACAGAGTTGTACTTCTTTGGTACAGTTAAGTTTATTGTCAACTAAAACTCCTAAATCCTTTTCCATGTTTGTTTTGCCCAGTATTTTCCCATTTAGAAAATAATCTAGACATGCATTTCTGCTTCCCTTACATTTATTAGTGTTAAACATGATCATATCAAGTTTATTATCACATGCATAAAATTTAATTTAAAAAGAAATCATTTCACATTTGAAAATCAGTATTACTTACAAATTAAAGGTACAGCAATGGATAGTAAATTTGCCCCGATATCGTTTGTTAACCTCTATATGGCAATGTGGGAAGAGGAATTCATTTGGAAAGAATCTACATTCAGAGATAATATTGTCTTTTACCAAAGATACAATGATGGTCTGCTTATTATCTGGAAGGGGGACCATAATTCCTTTCAGATTTTTGGGGGGGTTTTTGAGTAATAACAATTTTAATTTGTCCTTTACTTGTCATTTTGATAAAGAAAAAGTAGATTACTTGGATCTTACATTATTCAAAGAAAAGGGGAAAATCCACTCAAAGCTTTTGTTTCAAGAATTGGTTTGTGAGTATAATGTTTCTCTCAGATCTGCTGATGGTTAATAAAATTTACTACACTATAATGCTACTTTCTGGTTTCTCTCCTTGTTATGTGTGGATGACATGTCTTCAGTACAGATGGCGCAAACTGATTATATCTAGAACATGTTTTTTAATGCTCTTTTGGGAAATGCAAACACATAAGGGGAGTGTGTTGCACCAATCTGAGTCTATTACTTTGGAACATTATAGCGTTTATTTTGGACAACATCTTTAAATCGTCTGCTACTGTGGAATTAAACTATTGCATGCTATCCATTTTCTACATGTGGGGTGTATATATACACACTGTATTTATAGTATTACACTATGGTTTTGTGCTTCTATATTTTTACAGATTGATCTGTGATATTTCCATTTGCGTTACCTATAGCCTGACAGTTTTTGTTTTTTTTTTTGTTAACTTTAAAGAAACAGACTGGCCAAAAAAACACCTTTATTTATACTAATTACTAAATTTTATTAAATGTAATTTATTATTAATTAAAAATAAATACAATTGTTACCTGTAAAGAAGTGCTATACATCACTTCCATGTTGCAGCCTCGATGTTCAGACTCTGTCAGTGACTCTACTGCGTCCCGAATCACCTGATCCCTCTCAGAAGTGCAGTCCTCTCCAGCCATACTCCTAGTGAAGCCCTGCATTGGCACTTCAGGGAAGTCACATGGAAAGTGTGCACATGATCAATGCCATATTCCCTGGATGACGTGCACGCTCTCCCATGTGACTTAGAGCAAATGCTGATGCAGGGCTTCATTTGGAGCGTGGCTGGAGAGGAATGCACTTTTGAGAAGGATCGGGTGATTCAGGTTGCAGTAGAGCAGCGGTTCTCAACCTTTTTGAAACCGCGACCCCCTCTGACATCACCGCTCCGCGCGTGATGACGTTTTGGCCGAACATCATCACGTACGCGTGTCACGTGGTGACGTTCGGCCGAAACATCATCACTTCGGGCGTCATGTGGTGATGTTTATGGCCGAAGTCACCCCGCAGGAACCCTTATAAGAAGGGTTACTGCGGGTACTTCCGGGTGTCGGCGCGGTTCTCGACCCCAGTGGAATGGCCTCGCGACCCTCAGGTTGAGAACCGCTGTAGTAGAGTCACCAGCAGAGAGTGAAGATGGAGTCTGCACCACGGAAGTGCTGTATAGCACTTCTTTACAGGTAAGAATTTTTTATTTTAAACTGATAATAAATTGCATTTAATAAAAGTTAGTAATTAGCATAAATAAATAAAGGTGTTTTTGTTTCTTGTCCAGAATGTTCCTTTAAATCATAAAGAAAAACTGCTTAACAAAAACAAAAACTATTTTCATGAAAATATTTTTTTTTTTTACTAAGCGTTCTTAGGAGTTGGTATTCATCAAAAGACTATTCCTACATTCCAAAATGAATTTTCCAGTCAATTAACATCAATGGTTGAACTTGAAGATCACCCATAAAGTATATTTTGTTGAAGCTCTTCAATTCCACAATGCGTGTAACAGAACAGTCATCATTTATGGATGCTAAAAGCATTAACAGAAGCTAAGAATATGAGGAAAATATCTAAAATGGGCAGGATTGCTATATATGTGTCTGAAGCTACTAAATTCAGCCTGAGCTCCACTTAGCATCAACCTAATAAAAAAAAAATCTCTTAAGTTCTGATTCCTACATAATAAAGCTGTGATTCTTTAAGAATAAATCTGTCACCTATGAAATACATGTGGCACAGTTGTGAATGTACGGATATGTAAAAAACACATATATTTGTAGAGACTGCAGTATAAAATGATTCAGTGACTATGCTTATAATACTGAGGTCAAACATTCTTTTTTTCTAACACATACGATAAAACATATTTAATGCACTCTTTATTGTTATAATTGAAAAACAAAGAATGCCCTTCAAGCATTTAAATATGTTTCTGAAGTGATGATAATACTTGAGCAGTTAATCAGATTCTCTCACTGTGGCAGGAAATTTGACCCTCTTATCTTCTGGTTCACTTACATGTCTTAAACAGCCAGATCATTAACCTCTAAATAATCCTTAATATCAATATAAAGAAAATCTGTCTGGACTAAAAATGAAAGGTTCCAATAAAATATGATTTTTTAAAAATTTTTTTTTTTTTGGGGATTTTTACTTCCAAGATCATTTTAAGCTGCAAGTTGGTGGTGGGTATTACTTGGTCATATTAATCTAAATATAGAATTTTAGCCTAATTGCCTAATATTTTAGCCTAATACATTTCAGGGCAATACCATCATTGTTTGTTATATGGATTAAACTCCATTCTCTATTGAAATTGAAATTTCCATTGGCCAGCCTGTTGCAGAGTGGGGAGAGTTAGTAGCTTTTCCTTAATCTGTTTATACTCATAATGGATTTTTTTCAAGCAACTTTTAGTTAAATAGTTACAGCTAGCAGGATGGATCAAATTCACAAACAGCAAATTCCCATAGCAAATCTGCGACAATTTCCCCTTTGTATAGTCGCGACAATTTTTTAATGTTAAGATTGCGACAACTTTCCCATAATAAAGTTGCGACTGCGACAATATTCGCATTATAAAGACAAAACTGCAACAGTAGCAGCCTATTGCGACTGTCTTTATCTGGTGAATTCGCACCTATACGCAACAATTCAGACTTTAGTGAATAAAATAAAAATAAAATTCTGAAATATCAAAGAACAAGTGTGTTAAGATCTCTTTCACTTCCACATCCTTGGTGGTCCCACTTAGTAGGTCCTAGTGCTTAGTATATGCAAAAACAATGGGATTTTTCATGTACAGTAAATCTCTTTTTTAGCAACTGCCTAAAAGTGTTTTGTATCATGGATTTTATTTTCCAGATCAAAACTTTGCTCCTTTGTTAAAATGAATGCCTAAATTACCAAATGTTTCCTCGTCCCTAGAACTGCCTCGCTCTTTTGAACAAGTTCCTATTGCTTGGTGAATTCCAAATTGTACATACTAGTTCCAAAGATATATTTTTACGTTTAATATTTATTATTCCAGCCTTATACCCATATCTCCAAGCAAAAATCGAACAATTTTTTTTTCCATTACAATTATACAGAACTGAGCTACTTTACCATTTTAATTCCCTCATATAAACTGGAACTGTATTGATTTCTTAAATAGACGGATATTATGCAATCAAGTCAAATCCATTTACTAACAGACCTTTTCTAACTTTCTCATAATGAATTCAAGATTTCTTATTGCTTAGTGCTTATTGTTTTCAGGTTTTCACAAAATCAGTGTAGGTGTATTATGTGGACATAAAATACAAAATCTGAATTAATCAGGGCAACTTAAAATATGAAAGAGCTGTTTGTCTGAAGCTCACACTAGCCCAGTTATGAGTCCCTAGTGGAGTCATTACTTTTCATCTAGACAGCTGGGACCTTATGCCATAATAGGAATTCCATATTTACTTTTTCTGACCTGATTTTAAATTAAGCTCATATGTACTATTATGTGGTTCATTTGGGAGTATTTTGTTTGAGCAAAAATCCTTTGTAACCTCACTGTGATTGTTTAAGTTATTTGTATCACACTTTTTATTATACATTTAATAGGATGTACTAAAATGATTAAAGGGGATTTTCCCATTAAAGGAGTCCTTTAATCTCCCACTATAACAATTAGACAGCAATAATTTTTTAATTTGTATTTTTTTTTAAAGGGGATCTTTAAAAATTCTGATGAAATATATGCCACCTGCCTAATCACCCTGTAACTTCTTAATTATTTCCAGTACACTATTGAACAAACTACCAATAGTTGATCTGAACTACAATCCAATCTGGGAGCATTTATTATTGGCAAGTAGAACAGTAATTGATGTTATTCATTGTATTACTTGCAAGCAACATGGAGGAAAAAACAACAGAGCTATTGGGTTAGTAGCATTTGTTTAAGTTCTTGTGAAGAAACAATAAAAAAGCATATCTATTTTCAGTTGCAGACAGTATTTCTGTCAAATATGGTTTACAAAAGTGGAGGCAGGAGAACGGTTTCAAAATTAATTTTAGTACATTGTAGGCAGTTGTATTCAAATTCAACCATTTAATTTAACGTTTTTCCCAGAAGACACTAACTCCATAGAATTGAGATATGATATATATATATATATATATATATTTATTTTTTCTTATTTTTCTGTTCAAGCTACTATATTTCTTATATCTCTAAAGATGTATATTTATATGTCTATAAAATTATTTGGCAAATAAAGTATAAGCAAGAGAAATTTGAAAAAGAGCCCAAACAATGTAGCTATATGTATGTATGTATAATTTTATTTATAAAGCGCCACAAATTTACGCAGCGCTGAACAATTCAGCAATACAAGTACAGTACAGACAAGGGAAAAGTGCATTAAACATTACAAGTACAATACAAGTACATCAAATTAAGTGCTAGGTTGTGATTGACACAAGAGGTTGGAGGTCCCTGCCCCATGGAGCTTACAATCATAGTAAAATTTACATTTAAGGTGAACACCCACTTAAAACAAGAAAGAGTATGCATTTATTTAATATACATGTTTCACAGAAAACATTTCTAACTAAAATATGCCACAATTTATTTATTCATTCGTTTTTGGTGAATTTTTTATGTAATGATGCAGGGGGAATACAAACATAATGAAATGTAAATGCTTTGATATTAAGCATTTAGTGCTATATGTTATAATGTGCACCCACCTAATATTTTGTCAGTTCTTGGGGTTAGAGGAAAAGTCCTGCTGAAAATAAAAAAAAATATTAATTTATGCTAATTACCATGTTATTAAATATAATTTATTAGCAATTTTTTTTTAAAGTTAAAATTCTTACCTGTAAAGGAGAGCTGTACAGCACTTCCGTGTTGCATACTCGATCTTCAGACACTGCCAGCGACTCTACGGCATCCTAAAAAAGGTGATCCCTCTCAGGAGTGCATTCCACTCTAGCCGTGCTCCTAGTGAAGCCCCATATCAGCACTTCGTAGAAGTCACATGGAGAGCACACTCTCCCATATGTAAGACACCCCAAGAGATACCAAAGAGGTTATTGCTGTTTGAGATTGCTGTGCTGAGATCAACTGTAAATTAATTAATAATGAATTATTACTGATTGAAATAAAACCCAGGGTGCTTATTGTGTTTTAATACAACTTAACAAGTTTTTAATAAAACTGTGCTTTAAAGAAATTACTGTTCTCCTAAGTGTTTGTATACAATTAAATCATATTTCCATATTGGTAAGGAGTGACCAATCCTGGAGATATGATCTTTCCTTGGATATGTCACGAGCAGACCTTACCTTAGCTGCCACGCTGCTCATGTCTCCGGCTTGTCAGATGCCGGTAAGCGCTGGGGCTGCATGTACCCCCTGCGCTTCTGGGTTCTCAGCCAATCATGACCGGCTATTACGAGTGGCGTCAGCAGCGGGGGATTCAAAAGGGAGTGCTGTGAGTAGCACAGCGCTCCAGTATTATTGTTACATCCATGTTAGGATTGGATCTGCCTGCCAGCCTGTCTGTCTGTTGTTACACTTGTTGGATAGGATCTGCTTGGTGTTTGGGACAAGTCTGCCTGTCTGTGCTTTTGTAGCCTGCTTCTACCTGGAGTCTCTGCCTCTTAAAGGGATCATCTCTTTGTGCTTTGAACTATTCCAGGTTGTCGCCAGAGGTCCAAGTGAGTGCCAGCTGCCATCAGTGGGGGGTTACCCTGAAGGCCACAACCTGGGAGGTGCCTGCTGCAAAGGTCATACCCCCTTGCGGGGGTTAAGGGTGAAGACCTGGCCCTCCTTAGATTCTGCGCCTCAGGGCTAACCAGTGTCAACTCCTACTGTGGCACAGAGGATCCACATCTTATTAAAGTCACGTCTTCCTATTCATCTCATTCCCTGTTGTTTCACGTGTGCAAGTACACCTTAGTGATTCCAGATGGTGTACCACCTGACCCTGTTCCTCTCACATTTAGTACGCCTTAGTGGTTCTAGAGGCGTAACGGGTTCTGGGTTTGCTATAGCTCCTCTAAAAGGCGACCTAGTTCCTGTAGTAATCCCTGTGTGTTCCTTTACACCTGTGACAGGATATCAGTAAACTTAGGGAAGGTGGGTTTAAAACAGTTTTAATTTTAAGCTTTGAAATGTTTTAATTCATTTTAGGCCATCCCTCTCATCAATAGGGTACTGGACCTAAGAGTAAATCAAGAGGTCACGTTACCTAATTTGCAATTTTAACCCCCACCCCACAGGTTAAAAGGGGAAAAGAGGAGGGGAGTAGGTCCTATAGATGTCCTCTCATAACACATATTCCCAGCTCCAACACAGAATGGAGGTGTAGGGATCAAAGACTTCTCCAGTTTTTAGTGCCTAAAGGGGAGGCTTTTTAACTACAAACATTTGTAGTTCATTGCTGGCTTATCCTTTATCTCTTCTGATTCAGAACACTTGTCTTTTACCTGGTGTTTTGCACACAGATTTCATTTTTTTAAGAAAGTATTTTTGTTAGAAGTGTTAAAGCATGATGAACTCAGATGCTCATCTCTACTAAAATCTATTTCACTACAATCTATAGAACTATCTAAATTAAAATCAACATCTTTAATCGCATATATTTGAAAGAGGGCATTTGTTTTTGTGATGGACTAATGCTTAAGAGACTTACAACCACTTACAGGATGCTTTAACAAGTTTCTACAGGGAACACATTTCTCATTGTATTTATGACTGATCAACTGGCAATTTACCTATGAAAAAAATGAAATGACTTATCATGAATTATGCTGTTATTCCTATTTTTCAGTATTTTTATATGCTGTTTCTGTTTTATGACCATTTATTTTACAGTTGGATTTCAATTTACGGAATATCTTGCAGGTTTTGTGTATGTTTAAAAGCACCATTCGGAGATCTAATTCTGCTGTAATGGGTGATTGTGGGTGTCAAGTCACTTTGCTCTTCAGTACCAAATGGTAAGGATTTAATAACTATAACATATTTTGTGAATTATTTTTTATTCATTTTAAAACATGAATTTTATCAAGCACTTTTCAATAAACTTTTAAGGCATTAGGCAGATATAAAAATCACATAAAGTAATATAAGGTCATGGAAAACAAAAATGTATTGCCTTGGAAGGCTGAAGTAAGTGAGAGGTAACTTAATAAGTAGAAGGGGATAGAGGGAGTATATGGTAACATTAGTAAAGGAAAGCAGAGGAGGAATCAAATTGATCATCATTGATTTTTATTGATTGATTATTACTTACAATAAACTCACGGCTGACCAGCTGAAAATAATCTGTTCCTTGCATCTTTGAAATGACTTGATTCTGTGCTGTCTACAAACTTATATACGCCTAATAAATCTGAACCTTTTGCAAAGACAGATACTTGTAAATGTGTAGCTTCATATCTGAACCTTATTTTATTTAGAATATACAAGGAAATGAACTGCAGCTCATTTAATTCTATGCTACAACACTTACTGATTCTAAGTAGAATATTAATTGGCAGCTATCAGAGATATTCTACTCGACCATTTACTTGAAGTATTATTAATAGATGAACAACTAAACATGACGGAACCAGTTTTGGAAAGCTGAGAGATATTTAACAAAATGTTTCCATTCTTTTTGTCCTAATTCCTTTATTATCTCTGACCTTCTCTTATCACATCTGAATTCTCTATGTAATGATTAAGGCTTGGATTCAAGTCCATGGATTACATGTTAATGTCTTCAGTAAACTTCAGTATGGAAACATATAAAATGACTCATGATGATGAACATTTCTAAATACACATAGGAAGGTATCCTTGTCATGTTGATTATGGACAATTGTTAAACTCTAAAGGAATGTTCAATTATTTTGCTAAAACTAAAAAATGTTTCATACGATAATACACTTTTTTAGATAAAAAATTATTTTAGAGCTACAAAATAACAGTATGGCATAAATTGCAGCTATTTTATAAGAGCTTTTGTATTTGAATTTAGCTTGGGTTAAGTCAATAATATCCTCATTTGGGACCAGTCATCACCATTTAGGTTGACTTTGATTTTTATAAACATTAAACATTTGGCCTTCTTTTTTTTTTTTTTTTGCAATGCAATGCATTTTGGGGCATCTTTATCTAGTTACTGCATAATGATTGTAGAGAGAGAGAGAGCGATTAAATAATGATTGCTTGTCTCTGCTTTCCCCCTTTGGATGCATGCCACTCTTTGGTGAGGAAGGTCCTTGTCAGGAAAAAGTTGGGTCTTTATGTGGCTCTGCTGGAGCCGAAGATATGTAGGCCTCTGGTTTAGCCACTCAGAGCATTACAGTTTTCATCACTACGAGGATTTCCATTCTTACTTTCACTAACTTCATGATTGTAGAAGCATTTTGTATGAATGTTTAGTGTCAAACAGATGATTAATACCTGAACCATATGGTTCTATTTACTATTCTAGTTTACCTTGACATTGGAAGGTGTCAGGATCTGGAACTGGAACTGGAGGGAGGAGTATGAGGTAGCAGCCAGTACGAAGTACCACTGTAGCATGATAGCTTACAGAACCCAAGGCAAGGAGTCTAAGACACACCAGATCTTCTCTAGAGGCCCCGCAAGGAGGTTAGGGTTTAGCTGTGGTGCTTTGCCCAGGTCATAGCCCTTAGGACTGCTGGCTACAAGTGGTAAAGAGTAACTTGATAGATGAGCAGAATGGTCAAAGTGCAGGCTATGGTCGGGGCTGGCAGCAAGCAAACAAAGTCAGAGGATGAAGCAAAAGGTCAAGAAAAACAAAGGTCAGACGTTTACGAAAACATCACCAAAAACGAGCAGTGTGTCACTGGCTCCATTGCCTACCGCTTCAATCCCCCAAGGCTGTCTGCAGAGCTGGGTGCTCAGGAAGAAACAGACATCTCCACAGAATCAAATTCAATAATGCTTCCGGCACTCCAATCGTGAGTAAAAAATTATTTCTCTTTATTTCACCACATGGGCATGATAAAAGCTAATTAAAAGCAACAATTTACACAATGCCTACGCATTTTGAGCGTAGCTCTTTGTCATGGCATTTCCGACTTTAATAAATTTTGCCCTTTTTAATGTTTTCTGTAACACTTACTGTATTTGTTTACAGAGGACTAAATTAATTGTTTTTTTATGTTGTCCTAAATGGGATGGCTTATTACAATATTTCTATAAGGACTAGCTATATATTTTATGCAAGGTGGTCATATGACTTTCTAATAATATTTTCTAATAGCTGTTCATACTACAAATGACTTCATTGGCCATACTTAAACTGACCCCTGCAGAATGGCTTACTTGCACTGCAACTGCATTTTCAGGATCCGCTTAAAACTGCTATTACGATGAACATCATTTTATTTATAAATAGCATTTTGCATATATCAGTATGAGTAGCAATTTCATGATTTTAGCTTAAGTTAATCTGATAGGCACAGCATCATTAAAAAGTGAAAAAAAAATTTAAAAATCATGACCAATGTAATTTAATAAAAAACATAAGAGCAGTCCTATTAAATTGTGTTTATGTAGAAATGGATACAAATGAAATTGAATATAATAAAGGCATTGGTTAATAAATGTATCACACATAATAAAGTGTTTAATGTACAATGGATCATTAGGTATATGTACTTGTTATGACTTTGATCACAGAGTGGAAGTTATATCTAGGTGAGTTAAATGTTCAATATTATATTGCTTAATTTAATAATGACCCACATTACTGTATAGTTGCATAGTTTGTGGTCACAAAACTGATGTTCAAATGAGTATAATACAAACATTTTAATATTCTGGGTGGGAAGAGATGTGGACTAGCCTCAAAATAGTTGTTGAAATGGCACAACTTATACCAACACCCAAGTTCTTTTATTTTTCATCAAGACAAAGGACAGTTCCAAAAGACCCACCACACTGGAACATTATTGTCGCATGCATCTGATACTATGTATGGTAAACTACCATTTGAATAGCTTTGATTGTGCTGACAATGACTAAACAAAATTAGAAATAAGTCAAATTTTGGTTAACCCTTTAACTACTAGCCGATTTTTTTTTTGTTCACCACTTATTCCCAAGCTGTTT
>WMED01025202.1:0-11067 GCA_019650415.1 Pipa parva | reverse complement strand
GCAGTACCTCTGCGCCCCACCGGTGGGGCGCGCCCCACACTTTGAGAAGCACTGCCTTATTGAATAAACTCTGGGAAGTGGTATGTATGTATGTATAATTTTATTTATAAAGCGCCACAAATTTACACAGCGCAGTACAATTCAGCAATACAAGTACAATACAGACAAGGGAAAAGTAAATTAGACAATACAAGTAAAATATAGCAAGGATATATCAAATTAAGTGCTAGGTTGTGATTGACACAAGAGGTTGGAGGTCCCTGCCCCAAGGAGCTTACAATCTAAGTGGTGAACATGTGACCAATTCAGCGTCTATGATAGTCGCAAAGTTAAGGAGATCATTCCATTTTGAATCGATCGAAATTCCGATCGTGCGATCGGAATTCCGATCGTGCGGTAAAAATTACGCATTTGAAAAATTTCGCCCAGTGACTCTAGAAAGCATCTGTTCTTAAAAGAGTTAACTGCAGGTTCATTCCATTCCACATCATGTATATTAAAATCTCCCATTACTGTCACCTCACCCTTCATAGACATGGCAGTAGTCTGCTTTATTAGAATATATTTATTTTTTATTTTGTTCCAGAGGACTCTAGATTATATATTCCTGTTCAAAGCACACTTTTCTCCCTCGTTTTCAAGGTTATCCAAATACTCTTCAATTTAGCTTTGTCATAATGTTGCCTTTATGTGATTCTTTTACCTACCTTGTCCTATCTATTTTGAACTAACAATCACTTCATTTTATAAAACCCTTTCTGGGCTTACCTCCAGCAGTCTAAAATATATTTCTTTCCACAAATGTTTTAAAATCTTTTTACATGAGCAATCAGATACAAATATTCTATTTTCATCATACAGGTGCTTCAACCATTAAAAGGGTTAAACAGAGCTTTGAGTACCAACAATAGAACACTTTGCTGGTGGTCTGGAAGAGGCCTACCTCTTGGGATGGCTTCATTTTAATGTCTTTATTGTTACCTTGGTAACCCTTTGGATTACTGTTTCTGGAGTAAACCTTTTGACAATAGTTGGTCTAAAGGAAATCAGTTAAAGTGCAACAGAGGGACACAGATATTAGTCTGAACAAGAGAAAAGGTTTAACATGTGACCCTTCCAATTATCCCAATGATATATCTGCACAGCTGAACCTAAAGATATTAAAGATATGTTTTCCTTTAACTTTAGAAAGCTGGACTTATTTTATGATAGAACAACATCATCTCAGCAGCAAAAACATGACTGAATTGAAGGCATATTTTCAAAATTAAAAACAGAGTAAAAGAGGTGAACTTGCTGCATATGTACAACAAGAGAAACAGATCTGCCCTCAGATTTAAAGGCTCAGAGATGAAAGGATTCTTCTACTGACTGAACAAACCAGTGGACATACTTCTGAATGTAATTACCCCTTGTAGATATGGAATACATAAGTTATGATCAGCCAAAAAGTACAGCATTTTCAGTTTTAGCTTCACATTATGTTTACAAATGTGTTAGATTTTAGGTTTGTCATACTATTTTTCTTGTACATTCCTGTAAATGCACAGAACACAGATTTATCTAATGTAAAATATCCTGCTTAATTCATAAACAGCAAATAGAAAGATATTGTGAATTTGATAAAAATATCCAAAAGTGAACATATTTTACATATGTAGCATTATAGATGGCAATTTTATAACCAAGGGCATCAGCTAGATATGCAACATTGAATCATAAAATATCACACGGTGGGGGGGTGGGGGTGGTTATTCACTAAAGTGCTAATTCAACTGTCGAATTCGCACACAGCAGATTCCCATAGCAAATCTGCAACAATTTCACCATTGTAAAGTCGCGAAAATTTTTTAATGGTAATATTTCGACAATTTTCCCATAATAAAGTTGCGAATGCGTCAATATTTTCATTATAAAGAAGCGACTGCGACAGTAGCAGCCTATTGTGAATGTCTTTGTCTGGCGAATTTGCACCTATATGCAACAATTCGGACTTTAGTGAATGAACCATGTTAGAGAGCAGGAGGCAACACTGGAGTCTAAGGGGGAATTCACCATTCAGCGAAATGAGCTCCGAATTCTTCGGCTCACTTCGCAAATGGTATTATGCGCTCGCTGATGTCCTGCACGCGGACATCAGCAAGCACATTAAAGGGACTCCCATCTTGGCGAGACCAAAAGAGTTGCCTCACCGAGAGGGGAATTCCTTTAATGCGCTCACTGATATCCACGTGAAGGACATCAGCGAGTGCATAACACTATTTGCGAAGTGAGCCGAAGGATTCGGAGCTCATTTCGCTGAATGGTGAATTCCCCTCTAAAACCACTCTCAGAAAGTATTTCCCCACTTCCCTAGTAATAATGAGTTTTAGTTTTCCTTTAACTCACTATTAGTTGTATTTATATGATAGGGGTATTAAAGGGCTCATAACACCAGGAAAGGACTGTTATTTGTATAAAGTAAATGTAAAAATAGTATCTTTGAATATTATTTTTTTTTGCTTTATATTGTTTTTCTCTTTGCTGGCTATCTTTTATTTGTTGGGCTTTTTGACGCACTTTATAATATTATAATAGTATTTTCTAAAGGATTTACCTAATGAATAAAATGGCTGATACCAGCAAATGTGAAAAACGAACACAAAGCAATAAAAATCAGGCATATAACTTCAAAGGCAATGTTTTTACAAATACTTTATAACTTATTAATATAAGTACATTACTCACTATTCATTTCTAAGGGAGATGCTGCAGCCTTTTTTAATTTATGATAAAAAACAAAGCAGAAAATAATGAATATTTGTTAATATGTGCCTATAAAGAGTGAATTTCTTTGGAAGAAAAAAAAAAATCATAAAAGACTTGGATACTGATAAGCAAATCACATTTTAAACCCTGCAGGAAAGTAAAGTCGTAAATTTTACCGATCGATCGAATTTTCAAAATTTCGATTGAAATTTCAAAATTTTGATCGGAATTTCGCCTTTAATAAATTTCGCCCAGACTGACTCCCTCTTTAATTAAGACTCCAAAATAAGATTGTAAGTGCTATGGAAGAGGGAGAATTCATTCAGTTTGCAGTTACTGTACAAACATAATGAAAAAGCATATTTCCTATCTAGCAATTGACAGACATACTGAGCCTATATACTCATTTGTAAAATATTTGCCTTTAGAGGAAATGACCTTACAACTGGCAATGTTAACCAGGAACAATAAGATTAAATGACAATGTTAACTGTTTAGTAAAGGTAGAATACAATGGAGAAGAGATCCTTTGAGAGGAAGATAATTTTATATAAGTATCTAATAGAGACATAAAAGAGACTGACAGCTATTCAGTAAGAGATGTGACTAAAACTTGTACCAAATTGGCAAAAGTGTTTTCAGTGTAAGGGCTGTACATAGACTTGATGTTTTCCCAAAAATAATTTGATCTGGCAGATATTGGGTGTTTGAAGAAAGATTGCCTGGGCGCCACCCCTCCTCCTGCGGCCTTTTGGGGAGAGGGGGGGAAGGCTGGGCCCTGGCTGACAGAACAACCAATCATTTTAGGGTAGGAATCTTCCCTCCATTGGCTTTACACCATTGGTTGGAATAAATGGCACCAATGGAGCATGCCCCTTCTGTGACAGTGTCACATCTGTGTTATAACATATGCTGAGGGCTGTGCTCCTGTAATTCAACGTGAGGTAAAAATTTCCCACCCTCCCTCCCTATGTTTCTAAAGTATTATAAAGTATTTAATGTATACATTATTGTATTTTTAATTTGAGAAGGTGGTATGCGATGTTATTGCATATTTGTTATAATTTTGGTTTATTTGAATTGTCACAGATTTATGGAGGTGTGCAGGGACAGGGCTCTTTCATTGGTAAGTTGCGGACAGCTCTAGAGACGGCCAGTAGCCTACGGCTTTGGTTGTTCCCTGGGGTTGGCCTGAGACTCCTGTGAATATGGTGCTACATTTGTGCTGGTTGCCTGGGCAACTGCTAGCATAATGTGTTGGCAAATGTTTCATTATGTTTTTATTATTAATAAAGCTGTGGCCAGTTTTCTACCACAGGATGAGTGTCTGAGTTTTATTTCATTATGGGGATCCTGTGGGGGCCACAGAAGAGTTTAAAGGGAGGTCTGTCCTTAGGTGGCCAAGGGTTGAATACATGTTTGGCATCCATAAAATGAATGCTATTAAATGATATGGGAGTGAGAGTTGATTTTAAACAATGCAGATTGCCATTTAGTGTGTTTTTTGAGGCAAATTGGGAACAGCATTTAAAAGGCCTTTGTCTTTTTCTGTATCAGCCATAAAACTAGTTGGTTTGTCTGAGAAGGGTTGACCATACTCTTTGTCTTTTCTTTCAACCTGAATAACTGTGTAACTGAATATCATTATATAAAGGTATTTTCACTTTATGTAAGATTTTATTTGTACTTTCACTATATATATATGTGCATATGAAATATAAACATACATACATGCATAGTGAAGCAGGTAAAATAAAAAGCACTGACAATTCCAGTTTTGTGGGCTCATCAGTAAGGTTTGTAGTCTGTCAAGGACAGTGGGAACATTTCATAGGCTGATTCTAGTTTTTAAAGAACACTAAACTTCTATCATCAGAACTATGATCCCTGATATTATCTGATATTTCTAAGTACTAGGATGCAATATAAAATTAACTACAGTATAAGGTAATATGATTTACTATTGGAAACTGTTTTAGCAAAATGTCAGGGAAGCAATATACTCCAGCACTCCATAATGGTATAAAAACGATTCCTCTTTATTGGGACCACATGGGTCGATTAAAATGTACAATTAAAAGCAAGAAAACAGTGCCTACGCGTTTTGCGTGTGGTGCTTAATCATGGCATGCTTCCCTGATCTGCTTAAGTCGTCCAAAGGCTCCGGAGCACCCGTTTTCACAGTGAATCAGGGGATTGTAGTGGCTAGTACCTTTATTTGTGACTTAGCAAAATGTCACACAAGGTGCTTTGTCATCTTGGTTTTAAGCAACTAGAAAATGCTTACTATACAAATCAAACATTATTTTAATTTGAATACGTTAAACAGATTTTCTAAGCCTCATAGGATTACCTATGCCATGAATTAGATATGGGACAATTTCACTCCACAGCTGGAAATTTTGTACTTATTATGATAAAAAGCAATAATTTTGGAACAAGGGGTGAATATGGTATATCAGTTCAAATATCTACAGTTAAGCCTTGCTAGAAGTAGGCAATAATATATATAAATATATATATTGTAGGGAACCACTAAAATGGTATAGCAGTCTTCCATGAATGACTTACCGTAAACAGCAAGTTTCTTAGATATTCAGCTTTTATTATCACAAAGCAAACTTAGACACAGCCTTTCTTGGCAAAATAAACAAATCCAAATTGTACACCACTTTCAATGTTAAGTCCTTTTTCAGCAAAATGAGTGGGACTCAAAATGCAGCACACTCCAAATCACAGTTTCTTCCTTTAGCAAACTGACCAATCCCAAGTGGCTCTCCCAGCTGCCCTTATAACCAGGCTATAACCAGCAGCTGGGGTGGCTTACAAAACCCGGTCTGACCTCCAGCAATATGTTTGGATTATTGGGGCAAAATACCTCCCTTCAAACACAAAACACTCACAATATAAATATAATGCTCGCATTGAGAAAACTGCCAAGAGGACTTTCTGAGACCCTTGCCCAGTCAGAGTTAATGGGTACCAATTTAAGTTGGGTTTTTGAAATGGGTGTTTTAGAGATGACATTATTTATGTGAATAAAACAAGTTCTAACTCAAACAGGTTTCATGCTTGTATACAGAGATTTCTTTTGGCTGTTTTGCAGTTTTGTGGTCCATAAGTACTTTTTTTACAACATGCAGCACCTAATGGCAGATCTCCTACTGTTCAGCTGACTACCCCACACTATGCAAGAAATTGTTTTTGACACCATTTGCATCTTTGCTAAGGTTTACACGGGCATATTGTGTGCATCGTTTTTTTAAAAAAAGCACATAGTCAAAAAAATGTCGAAAATATGACAGTGTTAATGCGATGGTGTTTTTTCGCTATGCACTTTCTTAAAAAAGAAAAATGATACACAACAATATACCAGTGTGAACCTGTTTAGTGAATAAGTAGTTGAAAAGTTGTGACTGTTGGAGGGGACGGTAATGACCTGAAGTGACAGGAATACACTTTGACAGTCGAATTTGTTCTTTAATGAATAAGCCTCTAAATAAGCTCAGATATTTAGCATGAAATATTATACCTTTACTGCATTGGAATAAGTGCAAAGCCAATCAAATTAATACATTTATTTTCTACTGGTCCTTTAATCGGCTATACAGTAGGTATATTAAACATTTCTAATCAGAACAGGTATAATATTTGAATTGGTAAATTATGCAATAGTTATTTGTAAATTTAGTTACTTACAGGGGTATTTCAAGGAACATTTCATTTATTTTTTGTGAAGAAGTGAAAGGCTTCTTGCATGGTGTGGGATAGTCAGTTGAACAATAGTAGGATGTTGAAGGATGTGTTACACCATACCAGAGCCATGCCATCAATCCCACCTCAATACTTTGATCACTGGCAAAGTCAAGACAGCGAAAGCGATACAGTAAGTCTTGCTACTTTAGCAGACTCCAAACGTGCGATGAACAGCTGAGCAGACATGCACACAAAGTTATAAGAAGAGGTCAGTAAGGCTGCAACCATCGTATGTGTCTGAATGCGCCACATTGCGTAGTTTGCTGAATCCCCAAAGATGGGGAAGTGGTGAATGAATGTGTTTGGACCTTTATGTGACTTTCATGAATAAGCCCATTAATTTTTATCTTAATTATTTATTGAACACATTGAACTGCAGCTTTCCGTGACTTTTCTCAAGGGTAAAATATGTTCTTTTTCAATAAATAATAATACAATGTAGAGATTGTGAAAGATATTGTGCAAACGATCTGGGCCACCATCAAATATCAGTTGCTGTGTGAAAAGTAAACATGTTAAATCTATAGCAACTATCAAGCTTATTGTAAAGCACAGAGCAGGGACGTTAATACATAAAAATGTCAGTGTCTGAAAAGTTTCTAGGTTCATTTCCATTTTCCCTGTGTGAGGGGATAAGTAAACTGCCATCTAGAGCTATAAAATGAGACAAGAGTTATTAATAACTTGGCATATAGTCCAGTATGATTATGTCAGTTGTCAAAAATCTGCCTTTGTGACCTGCAGATTCCCACTATGTCAGTGGGGGTTAACCTGACAGGAGGTGACATTGCTGCTTGACCATGAATTCCATAGCATATAAGTACTCGTAAGCTCTGTAATCGTTCTTCATGGGATTTTACTGATGATCAAATGATATCGGAGCATAAATATTTAGAATTGAGTTTACACAGGACATAGTTGCCTTAGACTCCATAGAACATAAAGATGACATGATATCGTCACAGTATTTACCCAATCTTGAAAAGCGTTTAAGATAAAAACAAAGCCAATCATTCAACATTATATAAAGTTGCTTTTACTTTCTCTATATCTGCAAGACACACAAACAGTTTGCAGATTTTAAAATATGGCTGGAAGAATTACAAGTAATCAGATCTCTAGAGGGTCAACAGTGCAAACTTTTTAAGACTAATGTTTATTTAGAAAGGTGAGTGATGTCTGTGTTGCTTTTTTTATGTCCCTGTGCCAAAAATCCTAATGACTTTACCAGACCCTCCAGAGCAAAAGCATTACAGAAAACCCCAGAATAGACCACCAGAGAAAACCTGCAAGTTACAGAATAAACACTTAACAAAAATACCATCTCGCACTCCAGTGATTTCATTAAAATTTCACCAGAACCATGAATGTTCTACACAGTGGCCAACCTTGTGTAGATCACAGAAGGACAGAATAAATACTTGGTATTTAAATAGAAAGACTTGAAACAAGATGATATTTTTACACTTCTCATTTTCTCAGGCCACTATAAGTCACGTGGGTGAGAGGGCTGACAAATGTTACAACTTATCACTGGTTTAGAGATTTGTGTAACAAATTCAGTTATTGTACTTGCAAATGGTAATAGCTTTTCAATAGATGTAAATCTACCAATACCATTACTGAAACATATGTGAATGTCTAAATGTATGGCTAATGAGAACACTGATAAGCTGTTTTGTGCTGAGAAATTGGAAGCATGAGGCAGTATTAGTATGTTTGCTTAACTGGAAGTCTCATCAGAACCTTTAAGTATCTTCAACCCTCTCCGACAAAAGACCCACATGGAAAATCAATTGCAAATAACAAGCATGGAAGGAATCTTTCTCTCTTTCTATTGAGTTATTGAACAAGAGAGATGTTAATGAAATTTAGATTTTGGAAGGACATTCATATATTGGTCTCCTGGGGCTGAACAAAGTGCAAATCTTACTTTTAACTCATCCAAGAAAAAAAAAAAAGTAAAATCCTGCTTAATGTGCAAATTTGCAGGGTAAATGCACCTTATTTTGAACCTAACCATTATTATTCCTTTAACACCATAGCGATCCAATCATTAAAGAAACACGAATATATAAGCATATAAACACAATATTAAAAAAATGTCGGAAAAAAATATATAGGGGGGCTGTTAACGTATTTAATTATGTATTACCTCCATTAAAACCTTAATATTATGTTAACCCAATTCATAAAATCTTTTTTTTTTTTACAAATGAATTCTAATGTTATGGGACATTTTCTACCTATTTAACTAAATGAAATGCAATCGTTTATTTTACAAGCTGTTACTACTCTTGGTTTTGCTCAGTTATGTGATGTATTAAGTTTCAGTAAAAGCTAATAAATTGCAGTTGATTTGCAATTAAAACTCATTCAGACCAAAATTCACATACGCGATCACACGTTTTCACTGAAAGACAGACATCACATGAGAGCTTCCAGCATGTTTCCATCTATTTGCTGATCTAACACATTAGCAGTGTTGCTGACTGATATGGCCACCAGTCATTCCCACTGATTGTTGTATATTTCATTCTCTTGCTTGCTTGACAGAAATAAACAAATCTGTGTAAAAACAGATAAACTTAATATATAAAATTGTTCAGTCTGGCAAAGCACCATCTCCCCAGAGCACTGAGTCTGACATTTTTTTCTGTTTATATCACTTACAGAGGATAAATATTTGGGTGTGAAGCAAGGCAGCTTATATGCTGGCAATAGAATCTGTGAGGTCAGCTCCTTTTGTGCAATTCATGATGAGCTACAGAGACAACAGCTTTTGAAATATATTTATTTTGATTTTATTTCCCCTTTGAATTTGTATCCCCAGTGCTGTGCCACTTTGTAGACTCATCCAAAGAAAAAAATTGTTTTTGACAGTGTCAAGCTTTCAAAGTATTGTTAATATTACAATTTAAGGTGCTGATAGTAAAAGTTTATCGCAATAAGTTTATTATATCAAGGGCAACTAGAGCCAAATTAAACAAGCAGTAAATAGCTAAAAACATTAATAGCACAATTGCACATATGAACATGTTCATACTGCTGCATTGAAAGGTGTTGGGAATTTGTTAGAAGAAAATAATCTTTCCATAATTCATTAAGGAAGAAAGTGTTTTATTGCAGATCACATTTCCTGTCTATAAGTATGTTAAAGCATGTTAAAGAGCACCACCTTAGTCAGCATATAATCCCCATAACAATTCTTGCATATGAGAACATTTGGGGGGTGGGGGATTCATCAAAAGTGCAAACTGTCCTATAGATTGTTGACTTTGCCACAAATAGGCACCTTGACAACTTTGCATATTCATCAAATATTATTTCCTTCAATGTGGCTAGTTTTCACACAATTGGACTTACTACAATAAAATATAACTGTTTATGTTGAATTTGCGGCAACACACTGTTATTGACCCGATTACATTCTAAAATGGCTTTGCAGCAGTTTTCTTCATCATGGCATGAATACAATAAATAGTAAATATGGGGGCATCCTCTACATTTAGAAGAAAGAAAGTTTCTGCATCTACATAGAAGGGGATTTTTTACTGTAAGAACAGTGAGGTTATGGAACTCTCTGCCTGAAGAAGTTGTTATGGTTAATTCCATTAAAGAGTTCAAAACTGGTTTGGATGCTTTCCTTCAGTGTAAGAATATTATAAGTTATGGGTACTATATAACTGAAGGTGGGAATTTGATCCAGGGAATTATTCTGATTGCCATATTTGGAGTCGGGAAGGATTTTTTTCCCTAATATGAGGATAATTGGCTCTTGCCTCATGGGTTTTTTGCCTTCCTCTGGATCAACATTGCAGGAAAATAGGCTGAACTGGATGGACTTGTGTCTTTTTTCAGCCTTATAAACTATGTTACTATGCTCAATTATGTAAAATATGCAGTGGGTTATTTGATACAAAATGCAGAAAATTCAATTGGAAATGAGAATTCACTCTGTAATGAGCAACCCCCTTGTGCATATTTTTATTGTACAATGGGTTTTCCTACTGGGTTTTTTTCTATTTAAATTTTAGTTTTCCTTATGTTTTCCCAACTGTGAACAAATAGTGTTAAACATCAGTTATTAAAAGATGGGGTTACTCAGTCATCTTCACATATGTTCTGATAATGTTTTTCATTTTTCAATTTTTTTTTTACATTTTCTTCATGTCCTGAAATAAAAAAAGATCTGAAAATGCAAAAATAATCACTGATCACAGACTGGTTCAGTAGAAACTGGTCCTAATGTAAAAATAAAGAGCAGTGTCCATCCAATGGCAGCCCCCTCCCCCCTTTCCTAATCTTGTAAGCAGTGTGATGGATAGTAGATGAAGAAAGGTATACAGGACACTTTTGGCCCCTTTATAATTTGGGGTTGGCATATTCTAGTTCAATGCTTTGTTCTACCACATGTGCAGCAGGACTGGAAAAGCACAGAGCACTGGAACTGGAAAAGCCCTATGCACTGGAAAAGCCCTATGAAGTGAGGTTTGCAACAGGCAGCACTCAGGGGGGAATTCACCATTGTCCGAAGTAGTGCGAACAGTTCGGGCGACTGCG